>JAGFPH010001821.1:57370-120688 GCA_018207615.1 Philaenus spumarius
ACAAATAATTTTAGGGTTAAAGCATAAGGTACACTTTATAATAGCCATTGTGTAAAGAACTTGTTTACAGGGAAGGAAGTGACCCAAGCTTGAAAGTCAGCCCTACTTCCTTCCGGTAATTCGGTTTGTGTGAAAGGCCAGTCAGTGAAAATAACAATTTGAGCACATCATATAAAATTCAAAAACAGGTAAAATAAATTAAACTATTTTTGTATGTTATTTGAACAATTAAAATGATAAAGTTAATTACACAAACTATAATTACGTGTTTATTACTTAATATAGGAAACCACTACGTGTTCCGCACGCCAAATCCGTTGAAACTTTCTATACACATAATCATGTTATGTTTTCTTTATAATAAAGGTGTAGGATTAATAATAACCAAAATGCCAAGATGGTAAATAATGTTAAATGTTCAAATCAAATTATTTCGTATATTTTATAACAGCAGTTATAATAAAGGGGAAAAGAACCAGCAAGGCTCTGGTCTATACTTTAAAATAAAATTAGAAATAGAAATAGCTGCTTCAAAGTTTGAAATGAGCTTTTAATTGAAATCAGCTGTTTTATCTGTTATTTTATTCAATTGGTTGTAATGAATGTAAATACATTCAAGAAATATGACGGTTCATCAGTCCAGGCCTAACCTAAGATTTTTTTCCTTAAATTGAAAAAAAATTAAATAAAAAATGTTTTTATCAAAATTAATTATGTCCTATGTTACTCAGGCTTAAAAAAATTGAAGCTTTTTATTAGTAAAACTATGTTTCAATCGGTTCAGTAGTTCCACAGATTACCCCGTACATACAATCAAACAAATTTTTCCTCTTTATAATATTAGTATATAAAAGCAAAATTAGTTTGACCTCGAATATGCATTCGTTTTAAACTGTTTTTTTGTGTGGATTTAAAACTGTTTAGATAAAAATGTGGATTACGTAATGAAAGAAATATTATTGGATCCCGTCCTGGGTTATAGCTTTCAGTTACTGGGGTGGAAATACAGTATACAATCTTTGGTGTAATATGGATTGCCTTCTTAAACTTACTTCAACTATCGTCTTTGCTATTCTTTGGAATAAAACAGATTTTTAGTAAAAATAGACTTGACTTGAATTTAGATAGTGTGTTCAATAAAATTTGTTGGTTTTGGTTATATAGTTTAATTTGAACTTGCTGCTGTGTATATAATATTATGCTGTGCATGTGTTTAACAAATGTATTATACATACAAAAATATAGCTGCAGCCTACCAACAATTATCAATATTAATTTCAAAAACTAGGTATTTATTGTAAGATGTAATGAATTTATAGTTTTACCATGTAAAATTGATTATGTTTCAAAATTATGGGGGCTTCCACCAGATTCGACTCACGAATCAAATTTTGCTCGGCAAGTGGGATAACGACAAATGAAACTAGGTTGAAATAATTACAGAGCTTGAGTCACGATATTGTTTGTTGTATTATTAAAATTTTCAAATAATTTCTACAGTAAATAGTTCAATAAGATGCAAATTATAAAACAATTCAAAGTTGAAATTTGAGTCGGCCATTCTCAAATAAAACATAAAATTTTAGGACAAATTTATAATATTATTTCCTTAATAGTTAGTAGAAAATGCAACAACTTTTCTAAATACCAACACCATTAGTCTTATCTTGAATCTGCTTGATTCTAACAGTGATGTCTAAATGAATGCTTTAATACATTAACACATTTTTAATCCTACTCATTATTAATATGACTGAAATCTATAAAACACAGTGAATTTTAATTGAATAGTAACGCTTTAAATTGGATTGAAATATGAATTACCTTCTGGTTTCTCAGCTAGATTATTTACAGAATCTACCTAACGATATCCGAACCGATTTTAATTGCTTTTGTGGTGCTTTGGTTTAACCCTATATCAGGTAATTATTCTTATTGAATAGTTCTCTACTCCACATACATTGTTTCACCCACAAAATGACCCTTATAATTATTACAATATAAACTAGAATATGATTTCCTTTGATAATTCTACTAACCCTCGAGATCTGCTTTACATTAATTATTGGTTTAAAGCTACTTACATAATTTGCCTTGTATTTATTTCTCTCACACTTACACTGAACACTTGTAACAATGATTTATTTATAAAAATTTTCACTGCACTTCACTGATAATTAAATGGTCTTTACTCTCATAATTCTGTAGATCGGCTAATTTCCACTTGTGTACTTTTCGTAGAAAGAGATGTTTTTCCATGTGATCCCCATGAAGGTTTCTTTTAGACAGACCACGTTTTTTCCTCGAAATCTTCCACCTCTTTATTTCACGCGTTTTTTTTTATTCTTCTTTGATTGGATAATTTCAAATTTTGATTGTTCTGATTGGCTTACAGTTGAACATATTTGGCAGTATTTTTTGCGTTCTTGCATTCGTTGATTCACACAGAATAAAGCATAAGTTAGTTGTCTATTTGTGATTTAAGTAATTCAAGCTGGTACATAAGTTATAAATTCCTGTTGAAATAATTTCTGTCGCGGCTATCTGGCTTGTTCAAATTGAACCGATCTTTACTGTGATTTATTTATGTAATTATTTAATTTTTTTTTTTAAATTATTATTAATAATTTTTCTTAGTAAATTCTTATTGGTTGTTGGTGTGTCTTACCAACAACGATGACAATATTTAAAGACAAACTTTTGCAAACAAATATATTTATAATGATGTTTATTATCTATTGGAATAACCTCATTACACATATATATACAAGTTTAAAAGTAAGTCGGTTTCGATTTTCTGTTACTTTTTTGGTTGGTTTAAAATGAAGAGTTGAAATTATAAGAAGATGTCATGGAAACAAATTTTAAATATGTAATTATTATGTATTAATAATTTTGTATTTTTTAAGTGTAACACAATACTTTTTAAAAATAAAAGTGAACTAAAGATTGCAAATTTATAATTATGAATCGACTTTGGAATATATTTTTGTTAGTATCTTAATTTTAACAATAACATACCAAAAAGTATATGCAATAACAATTTTTACAAACCAACCAGAAAAAAAAGTAAATTTTCTTTTAGTAAAATAAACAAGAAAGAAATTTAGTATTTTTTTATTATTATACCTCATTAAAGTAGAGTTAAAACACAAATATACTACAAAAACAGTAGTACATTTATACGACTTTTAGTTAGAAAAATAACTGAGTATGACAAGTAAAGAGTTACGTTGTTTTATTATTTTATATATCTTGCCATAGATCTTGTAGAAAGACAAACAAAATAACCTGGATGATCAAAACCACCATCTTTATAAAAATATTGGCCATTCAAAGTTAAGAAAATAAATGCAAAATCTATTTATTTGTGAAATAAATAAATTGTCCATTTAACACACAAATGGGGCAATGACCTTCACGTATGCAGGAGGGTGAGGTAGTAATAATTTTAAAGGTTTGTGTGTAGTGTCAGAGCTCAGATTTTTTCATTTATAAAATTTTATGAAAGTAAAACGAAAAAAACTTATTGTACTATTATTGTCTTCACAAAATATAGGTCTTACTGAAGTTGTACCTTTTAAAGTTGAACAGAGTTTTGGAAAGAAGTTTTCAACTTAATTAGTATTTATGTTGTGACAAATTAATTTTGCTCTGAAACATATCATGAAAAGTTTTTTTTTGCTTACAGACAAAATATTAACAATACCATATGAACAAAAAAAATGTGAAGGTTCGTTTGTTCAAAATCTCAAATCTCACAAAGTTCTTCACCGATTACTTGGACATTTTTACACAACATTACATTCTAATACAAGCAGGTTTTTATATACTGTAAACAAAAAAATATTTAACAAAACTCTGAGCGCCATTAAAAAGGTTTATTGACTATTAATAACAATAATCAGCTGTTTGCTATAATATTTGCAAGCTGATTTTAAATTGCGAAACAATTATTTATATTTCTAACTTTTAGGTTAGGTATTTGTTAGGAGCCATCTGTTGGACGTAAAAATAACACAGACTCTAATAAATATTGTAAGGAAAAGGGAGTGCCATAATAAATATGTATTTAATATGTTTAGTGTTGGTACAGCAATCTGTATGCTCAAATATTTCCATTAACAGCCGATTTCAAAATTTGAAACATTTATTCCTATTTCTAACTTTTAGGTAGAGTTTTTTTTTAGTGTAGACCTGAGCATTGCTGATTTTTTAACCTTTATTATAACTGATGGTACAAAATATAAAATAATTTGATTTATACATTTAACATTATTTACCATCTTAGCTTTGAGATTATTATTAATCCTAACCTTTATTGCAAAGAAAACATGAGATATGTGTATAGTAGGTTAAAACGGGTCTGGCGTGCGGAGTCCCCTAGTGCATAAATTAAACACTATTATATTACGTGCTACAATTATTATAAAAGGAAAAGTATTTTATTTCAAACAGTTTAAGTGTTTACTATAAAACAACATCTAATTTATTTGATATTTTAGCTTAAATCAGAAGTGTAATTTAATAGTTTAAAATCCGGCACAATTAATCAGCAATTACTTTTACTTATTCGGATTGTACACAAAGTATATTTGATTTATAGGTCAAAGGACGTACCACTTCTACAAAATAGTCGTACAAATATTTTTATACAGTTCTTGTTATAAGTATACGTTAATTTTTAATAAAACATTTTCAGTCTATTTAACCATGTCATCGATTCTTATAAAATAAAGACAATTTTAACTGTTAGAAATTGTAGAGCTTATTCTATATTTGATTATAGACCTAATTCAACTTGTATTTAAAAATCAGTAATGAGATTTTATCTGATGGTGTGTGATTGTTGTAATATATTTTAATTGTAGGTAATTAACTTTTTTTATTATTATTTTTTACAAAACATTATTATTATTATTTCTCTATAAGTTCGAGAAACATGTGAAGAGATATTTTGAATGCTTATTTAGTAAAATAAAACCATTACGAACTTCCAGTTTAATTATATAATTGATTTGTTCTACTCCTAATAGCATATTATAAAATTGTTTTAAATTCTAAAATAAAAAGTAACCTTCAAATATAAACTGATAAATTCAAATTTAAGTTTAGAATTGGTTGTAAAATATACCGTTATCATTGTAAAATTAAAAGACAATCACACTATTTATTTTGTACCTTAACATGCAAAACAAATAAATATAAAATTAATATAAACAAAACGAGACTTCGGCTCGGGTTTTTTTTAAATACTAAAAAATTGGACGTTTTTGTATAGAATTCCATGCTAGAAAGCTCAAAAGATTTTCAACTCTCCGCAATAAAATCGCAATGCTTTTGGCACTACGACGTCTGTGAGTGCACATATCGTGTATACATATAGGCACGCTTACAGACACATTTTTTTAAATCGCTTTATTGTGTTCAGAGACATTGAAGGATGAGAAAATTCATAAGAGGTGGGGGTAACATTTTTAGAATTTTCGTAAGAATTCAATACTTTGGCATTTTAGTGCGAGCCGAAGTAATAACAAATGTGACCGACTAATGTAACTAGTAAAAGTACTGCAAATAATAATTTAAATAAATTGGGTCGCTGTATAACTGAAGAAGTGAACGAGGTTTAAGTTAATAATTTGGAAGCTTCAATTTCACGAATAATACGAAGGTCTGATGCGCGAAAAAACCAATGGAGTCAACTCACCGAACAAAGGTGAGAACCAAAGGTGAGAACAAAGGTTCTCACCTTCTTCTTCTTTGTTGAAGGTGTAAAGAATTGCATAAATTATGTGGTAACTTGTTCATTTGATGCTTACTTTAGTTTTATGTAAGCATAAAGTTTGTATTTTTCAGAGATATAGTCAAACTGCATCGTACTCTAACAAAGTTGATGCAAGAATGTCTATCCTGGTCACCACATTCTTCTTACTGCATCTACAACAATGTTTATTCACCCCTCAATCTTTGAACTAATCCTTTCCTTTATACAGGGTGTCCCCGAACTCTCTGGGCCCCTTTTGTGGATATGTTCCTGGGATCCAGACAAACATTATTTCACAACATAAACATGGGTCTACGGTGCCTATTTTTTCTTCTGTCTGTCTGTATGTGTTTTTTACAAAATACTTAATATATTTAGAAGTAAAAAAGATATTGAGCTCAAACTTTGTATACATATTTGATGCGTAACCTTTTATCACTGTACGAAAAATTAGAACATTATTTTGAAATATTTTCAAAATGGCGGCCGTTTATAATTTGTAATATCAAATCTCTCAAAAACCGATAACTTTACAAAAAGTGTACAAGAGACAAAAAAGTTTACTTTTTTAATGGCAAACACAATGGTTTTTCGATTTTGTCTGTAGTTCAAAGGATAACAGAGATATTGACAAAAAATTGGGGAAATGTATTTCTTGGTAGTTGTCAACAATACTTAGTCAACAACAGCTCTAGAAACAAAATATTTTATAGTTATAATGAGCTAAACTAATAAGTTATTTGCATAATGTTTCGAGCACTTTCCGAGTTGATTCCACTAGCAAAAAATAATAAACATGTTCATATATCCATAGGTCTGGAAATGCTTCGTTAGAGAGAGCTGGCGAAAGATTTCACTCATGTTTCAGATTACTCACAGAAACGAATCAATATTGAAATATGTAGGGCGTTAATTAAGGTGTAAAATTTAATTTAGTTTACGTAAAATGAGCAGATAAATTTAATAAAATAGGTCCCAGTTCTGTAACTGCAATAATTGTTCCGATAGTTGACCCAAAACACAAAATTCGGTCTTATTAAACAGCAAATACTTTTATTTGTAAACATGGCCACATTGTTATTATTTCTCATTCGATTTTCTTAATTAAGCTACAGTTACATTTGTACTTAAAAGGCGAATATTTTATAATTCAGTAATTTATTTTTAAAGATTTGATATCTGTGAGTAATCTGAAACACGGGTGAAATCTTTTACCAGCTCTCTCTAACGAAGCATTTCCAGACCTATGGATATATGAACATGTTTACTATTTTTTGCTAGTGGAATCAGCTCAGAAAGTGCTCGAAACATTATGGAAAAAAACTTATTAGTTTAGCTCATTATAAGTTTAAAATATTTTGTTTCTAGAGTAATTCTGGGTATTGTTGACAACTACCAAGAAATACATTTTCCCTTTTTTTGTCAATATCTCTGTTATCCTTTAAGCTACAGACAAAATGGAAAAACCATTGTGTTTGCCATTCAACAAGTAAACTTTTTTGTCTCTTGTAAATTTTGTATAAAGTTAGCGGTTTTTGAGATATTTGATATTAAAAATTATAAAACAGCCGACATTTTGAAAATATTTAAAATAATGTTCTAATTTTTCGTACAGTGATAAAAGGTTAGGCAAAAAATAGGCATACAAAGTTTGAGCTCATTATCTTTTTTACTACTAAAAATATTAAGTATTTTGTAAAAAAAACATACAGACAGACAGACGAAAAAATAAGCACCGTAGTTTATATGTTTATATTGTGAAATATGTTTGTCTGGATCCCAGGAACATATCCACAAAAGGGGTCCAGAGAGTCCGGGGACACCCTGTATATGTGTTGGACTAAACAAACTTAAGTTTGTATGGTTTTACAAATATGATGAATGATTTTGTCTTAATACTTGAAATGGGACATGTGTATTTATATTTATGCTATCAGGGATTGGTGGTTTATGAAATGATCCCTGAATGATGTGACTACTTTTTATTTTATAAAATCTAATTTTGGTAACAATAGAATTATAAAATGTTTACGTATGTATTTTAATTTGATTACGCTTCGGAGTTTTTATTCGATAAGGTCAGACGACTGTATAAATATTCGAATGTTCAATCAAATTTAAAGTTTCCGTTGAACTCGCGAATGCAGTGAAAGCATTTTATTCACAACAAAGTGCGAGAATACCTGCAGAGTTATTTTTTAATAAAGCTTTGAAACAAGTTACGCGTGCAAGCAATAAATTGTCAGAATTTAACACACACTTTGTACCGCAAGATTTATACGTTCGCGTTTGCAGCGAGGGGCGCTAGGGGCGCTGACGTCAAAACCTAATTTAACTACGTCACAGTTTGAATTTTATTCCGTGAGCTTGTTTGTAACTGTAAATGTAGGGATTGTGAATGAGTTTTTATAAAATTTTAATACAATGCTACATCATGATCCGTATGAAACATGTTATTGAAATAGAAAAGTTTAGTTTTTGTGAATAAATGTCAGGAAAATATGACTTTTTAAAAATAATTTACGTTATCATAGAACTAGGTAAATTTGAAAAAAAAACTAAAACAAATACATGGGGTTTTGACAATAGCAATAGCGGATTTTGACAGTTAAAAAGTTCTATTGTTTTGTATTTTATGTAATAAATTAAGATAAAACAAAGGAAGAATTGTAGTAGAAACAAATTTCATCGTTCGTTTCACTGGTTTGAATGTGTACAATTAGCGTGGATAGTATGGTCAGTATGGGTAGGTTTTCGATATATTTTAAAACTAGTGCTTCCGTTTGACAATGTTATTGTTATGTCAAGGAAATTGATGCTGTTTTTCTGTAGTATCTCAGTTGTGAAGTTCAGGTTAGGGTGTAAACTGTTCAGGTATGTGGCAAAATTTGTTATTTGCCTATTTGTGCCATGGTATAATACGATTATATCGTCTACATATCTGTGGTAGTATATGATGTTTTTGCGGTGTTTATTTACGTTATTGATGATGTGGTTTGTTTCAATGTAATTCAAGAATATTTCCGCCATGATGCTTGACAACGGACATCCCATCACTAATCCGTTGTCTTGGCTATAATATTTTTCGTTAAACTGGAAGTAATTCTGAGTAAAACAAATGTTAAGTAATATTATTAATTCATCAATTGCTTCGTCTTTCATTGTTTTATTGGCTTTTAATATACTTGATAGTATGCAAACAGTTTCATTAACCGGAATATTAGTGTACAAGTTTGTGATGTCAAATGACACTAGAGTTGCGCCAGACTTGACTTTAATGTCTTTAATTTTTGATATTAAATCATATGTGTTTTTTAAATTGTAGTTATTATCAAATTTAACGTGTGAACGAATAATTCTATCCAAGGTTTTAGTCAATCTGTATGATGGCGAGCTTCTAAAGTTTACCAATGGTCTGATAGGTGATCTGGTTTGTGTGTCTTGGGTAAAGCTTTCAAAAACGGGGCGAAAGGTTTAATCATTTTGTTGTGTCTTATCTCGTCGTCATTAAGTAAATGTTTGCATCTGTTAATGGCTCCTTTAATTTGAGAGTTGAATTTACTAGTAGGATCTTTTTTTAATTCTTTTATACCATTGTTATTAAAAAATTCTAGCGTTTTATTTACGTAATTATTTTTGTGTATTATTACGGTGGTGTTAACCTTTGTCCGCTTTCGTGATAACTATGTTCTCAGTTTGTAATTTTTTGCGCAAATTTTTGGCGACAATTTCCTCATGACAAGGGACTGTATTCCTGGGAATATTATTTCTGAGAATTATTGATTTGACCTTCTCATTTAAAAGTACCCTAGTAGAAGTTTGTTTGTCTTTAGGTAGGGACTGTATTGCAGACTCAATATCGATAAGCGAGCTCTTCAGTTTGTTCTGTTTACTGAATATATTGTGTTTAAGACCCTTATCTAACAACGACATTTCTTGTTTGTTAAAAACACAGTCAGTTAAATTAATAGTTCTGGGATAGAAATCATGTTCGCATGGGGTTGTTTGTTCCTGCCGTATTTGGTTATCTAACAAATTGTCTAGTTTCTTGTTAATGGTATTGACTTTCTGAATGATATGCGGCTTTATTCTGCGTTCAATTAGTTGGAATAACATTGTGATTTCTATACTGTGCATTATCTTGAACAATTCTAAATGCGTTCTATACAAAATTGTATTAAGACGATCTTTCTTAATGTATAAGTTCTTAATCTCATTCCTAATCCAAAACTTCTCCGCAGAGTTTTTAGTTTTTATTGCTGAATGAGATTTATTCTTAATTACAATATGAACATAATTCGGGATTAGAGCTTTGGAGATGCACGTCTTGTTAAACCTTATATCCTGTGTTATCTTATGAATTTTGAGTTTGGTGTTCATGTATCTATTGGCGAGTTTAGCTTGACTTGCTAATGAATTACTTATTATGCTTATCGCCATTCCGACTATTGTTATATATAAAATATAATTACAACTTACCGTCGTCAATAGTCAATTGTCGTATAAATTCTTCAAACGACGGCCGTTTCGGCTTATTCTGCCATTTTCAAGTTAAAATTTGTTGGATGAATTAATCCGTTGTCACACATCATATACACATTTACACACAAACATTCAGAATAAATTATAAAAAACACACAAAAAAAATGTACTATTATGAAATCACATGTCTCGTGGGCCCACTGTCTCGCACTGTACTGATGTCATCAAAGTTCACTGGGTTGCAATTTTCAATAGATTGTTGGTGGGGGGAGTTTATTTGGTCTCTGCTTCTGTTATAATTGTATCAAATAAAACATTGGAATCAAATCCAAGCTTTTCATTAAGTATGGTATGCGGTTCAGTTTTAAACATTTTATATATTTCATATTGTTCTAAAGCATTTAATAATTTGCCCTTTTCGCAGTGGTGGAGTATTCTTAAGGTATGGTCTATTGTATTGTAATTGTGGTTAAGATTGATGAGGTGTTCAGTATATTTGGATTCAACACCTTGTACGCGTAGAGTTTGTTTACTAGTGGGGATGTGCTCCTTGAACCTCGTCTTGAACGATCTACCCGTCTGTCCAATGTATTTCATCTGGCAGTCGGCGCATGATAATCGGCCAAAGGTAAAATCGGAGAATAAATATATAGTGTTACAATACAATGAAGAGTTACAGCACATTGTCAGCAACATCTTTAAGAAACAAGGATACACTACAGCATTTAAAACAGGATATAATTTACAAAGGATGATTAACACAAACAGGAATAATAGAGACAAATTTGACAGCACTGGTGTTTATGAATTATCATGCGCCGACTGCCAGATGAAATACATTGGACAGACGGGTAGATCGTTCAAGACGAGGTTAAATTAATGCTTCGCAAGTGAGGATTAAATTAACGTTTATCGTGTTAGTGATAAATTAATGTTTAGAAAAGCAGTGTTAAATTAATGTTTAGCAAGTGAGGATTGAATTAATGTTTATCGTGATAGTAACAAATTAATGTTTAGCAAGACAGTATTAAATTAATGGTTAGCAAAACAATATTAAATTAATGTTTAGAAGGAATAATTTCGTTAATGTTTATCGTGTTAGTAATAAATTGATGTTTATCGAGTTTGTATTAAATTAATGTTTGTGAAGTAGGTATTAAATTAATTAATTAAATTAACTATGCTCATAGCCACCATGATTGCTGATTTGAATAACGTTATGTGATTAATATAAATTAATTACCTTTTATTTTCTCTCCATCTTAACAATCCTTATTTATCTTTTGATAACCGGTTTCAGTGAAACTGAGCCACCATCGTCAGATCATTACAAAAATGTTGTAGTTATTCATTTTCCACAATCTAAGGGTAAACATATTTTTTACATTTGGAATCCAGATTATGTAATAGAAGCATCCAGATTAAACATCAATTTGATATTTAAATTTATATTGTTTTTTACGCTTCAACGTTTTATTGTTTCCGTGTGTGTGATGTGTAAAACAGTTTTTAATAATATCTACTTTTTTCCTATTATATCTTGACAAGTAAAAAATGTGTGGCTTAGTTTCACCGAAACCGGTTGTCAAAAGATAAATAAGGACTGTTAAGACTTAGAGAAAATAGAAGGTTATTAGTTTATATTAATTACATAACTTTATTAAATTAATGTCTCTCAAGTTAGTATTGAATGAATTTTCAGCAAGTCAGTATTAAATTCATGTTTAACATGTCAGTATTAAATTAATGTTTAACATGTCAGTATTAAGTTAATGTTCAGCAAGTCAGTATTAAATTAATGTTCACATTTAATTTACACTAAATAGCTTAACCTCTACTGATTTCTCAATTTTAAATTACCAATATTAAATTAACATTCTATCTTAACAAAATGGAAGCAAACCTAAATTTATTTTAATCCAGGAAAAATCTTTACTTAATTAATTAATTCCTAATGTGATAATATTTATATTTATTATGAATAACAAAAGATTGAATAATTTTCTAAACTATCCATTTATTAAGATATATTTATGTGTGATTTATAAAATAGTAAACAATATTCTACCTAGGCCATACCCTAACGAAAATTAAATTTAAAACTAATGCAAGTAATTTGAAATGATACATCCAGGGTTTTAAAGATTAATAAGTAGATTGTTGTTGATGATTTGCATTGGAGAGAGTTTATTGGGGAATTAAATTGAAAACAAAAATGTGTTATATTAGTATAGTAACATTATAAACACTGTTTGTACTGAAAAATGTATATCTACATATTTTTATTTAAGATCCGATATCTTGAAGAATCACCTTAATATTTTTGCAGTCAACAAATTTTGATATGAAGTAGGTGATTTGAGGAAAAGCTGTAATAAAAAATTACTATTAAAAAAGTTTTTGAAACACACATAAATAATTATTGACATTTATATCCAAAGTATAATGTAGGTTACATTGGCGGCTCCTTTCCAATACGTTAGGTCTTTTGGTTATTGGGGTGGAAATATCAAGTCTGGTAAGGAATTGAAAAGGCACGCTCCATTTACATCTAATACCCAAATATTCTCTTGGCTTTGATACTGGTCTAAAATGAAAAGAACTTTCTTAATGAAATACGTTTCGATCCAGTAGATTAGTTTCCTGGAATAGTTTTGTAGATCGGTTCAAAGATAGATTGACCCTACATGCAGACGTATTATTGTATTACGTGTAAACGTTTTATTGACAAAAAATATGTTTAAAGATATATTGCTTAAGATTGTATGAAATGTACTGATTAAAATCAGTTTTTATTAAGAGCTTACAAGAATAATTAATTCAATATTATAAGAAATATTTTACAATTTGATTTAATTAGCAAATAGACTATATTTATAATATGTAGAATTATAACTTTAAAAGTATTTTGTTTGTATTTTAGGTTAATTCGAAATATTTTTTCTACCAATGGTTTTAATATACATAAAAACAATTAAATAATTAATACATATAAATAAAATTGAAGTGCCTAAATGTACTTTCCAAATATAAGTTTTTTTCTAAGCTCATTTGGTTATTCACATATTACCAAAGGCTAAACACACATTTATAAATTGTTTGTCTGTCGGTCTGTTTGTTTGTCTGGGCTAATCTCCGGAATGGTTGAACTGATTTTGACGAAACTTTCATTAAAATGTAGAGGAATTTTCAGAGAAAATTGTAGGCCACATTTTATTCCAAAAATATTTGTTATTAATAATACAATTTTATTTTTTAATTTTGAATATAATTAGGGATATTGTGAACACATTTTGGGGATATTACATATTTATTTCAATCTGTGTCTTACATTATGTACAGGTCAGAAATACCCCACCCCCTCCCTACTTATATCCAAGTGCCTCTGAAATAATCAATCATCATTTCTGTAAAAATCCTACAAAACAAATTGAAAAAATAACAAATTATTGATTTTGTGGTTTGAATTGGCATCACTATCTCACCACAGGGGTTGGCGAGCGAAGCGATCAGGGGTAGAGCCCCTAGTTACAAATGTATATAGTCAATAACAAGGTTTAAATAAATTTAAAAAAAAAATATTTTTTGTATTGATTTATTGGTGTTTTAGGTATTTAAAATCAAATGCAAAAATGTATAATTAAAAATCAAATCTACACAGCTGTAAACCCTTCCATTATATAAAATTAACTATTATCATTGTATTTGAATAACCTAATAGAACTCCGATCCAATACAATATTTCAATCCACTGGAAATTCGACGATAGTGGCGCATCTATGGTTGAAACGACGGAAGCGGTGCTTAGCACCAATGCCTTGAACGGTTTCTCCCTAGCGGTACCTCGTGGCGCGATCATGCAATATTTTCCCGACCACCTTTTTCTCGCCACACAGCCGCCGTATGCATGCATCATCTATTTTACTATTTATGATCTATGCTATTATGTAAGTGTATGTTTTTTTTTCTTCATATATTCAAATATACCTTAGTGCAAGCACTAAGACATCGTCGTAAATTAATTATAACACAGTTGTATACAATTAAATTTTGGGGCTAACAGTCGAAAACTCATAAACGAATTCTCAGTTTTATAATTTCACTGTTCTGCTGTAAAAAATAATTGTTACACATAACTGCATGCAGGTAAGATAGTAATCCTGCAAGTAATCTCAAGCCGGAACGATTGAATAACTGTACAGTGTACATACAATATCGCCTTACTAATCTAAAGATGTAAAATAAGGCCGTTTCCCTGTAAATAATTTGATATTCTGCTTGGTATTTGACTTATTCTATCAAACGTATTAATCATAAGTTTGGTCAAACTGAAGATAGCAATGAGATTATACGTGTTCTCCATTGATTGCATGTTTTCTTGCTTCTTCTTAAAAAATCTTCTATAATTTTGACAGTATATATTTTTAGCGAATTTTGTTAGGAAAAATGAGCTATTGCAGAGGCCCATATGGTAAGACCCAAAATCGGGAGTAGCAAATGAGCACCGATCATGGTCCCCAGAACAAGTTTTGGGGTGTCTTTAAAAATCTTATTTAAGTATGTGTTCGCACTCTAGCGGCCGCATTTTAAGTCCGATTTGGTTCAAATTTGGTACACATGTTGGTTGTCTACGTCGCTTGCACGAGTTCGTTAGCCAAACAAATCCAACAATCGGAAGCACGTTTTTTGACCAGAAGTAACTAGTTTTTGAGATTATTCCTACGAGAATGAATTTGTTTTTGAGTTCTTTCTACAAATACACACGTAGGATGTTATTCTGTACATTTTCTTTTTTTACTCGACCTTATAGCTCGCTTTGTTCCCCCAAAATCGATCAAAACGTAAAATAAAAAAAAAATACCCAATTCAAATGTGGATTCTACCTTGTGGTTGGCGTGCGAAGCACGCAATGCATTGTGTATTGAAAATACTCGCAATATGCGGAGTGGCGTTCGAAGCACGCAATACTCCATGCATTGAAGATACTCCCATTATTCTGAATTGAGTGCGAACCATTTTGCAGCTATTCAACACCGTCGTGAATATACCTATTTCCCAAATTGTTGGTTGAAACCCTAAAATATTGGCTTATAAACTCAAAATATTTTGGAAATTTGCTCAACTCACGTCAGCGGTTCAGCTGCGTGGTCGAATTATTTTATTTTAGAATTATAGATTTTTTATTTGGTAAGGATAGCTGATATACAAGCTATAATAAATGCATTTTTCTTTCAAATAGTTAAAAAAATATATTTGTTTTACATTTGTTACTCATTTTTCTTAAATTAGTTGTTGGTTCAATAACGGATTCACAAGTAATGAACTGGTTTTGATTGCATCTCGTAAAAACCAGTTTCTCTTTGAAGTAAAAGATAAACAACTTATTTGGGAAGAGAGTGAAGCAGAAGTATTTACTACCCTCAGGAGGCTGTGAAAGAGGAGTTGTTAGATCAGTTTTGGTTTGCAAGTCTCCTGGGAAAAGCAGAAGGGAGGGAAACTTCAGCGTAACGGATTTGAGGGGATGAGCAACGACGTAATTGGATTATTGTTTGTCCATAGCAAATCATACTCAGTTTACAGTCTTAAATTATAAAACAACTATTTAAAAACGTTATTCTAAGCATTTGTTATACAACCTACATATTATTTTATTTATTTTAATAGCGATTAAAACGTAAGAACTACAGGCCTCAAGTAAACAGCTTCATAATATTCGTGAATTAAGTTTTTTTGAAGTGTAAATTTCTATAGGCGCACCGTCACGTTTTTAGTATGTATTTTATAAAACGTCTTAAAGTGAAACGCTCTTAAAGTGAAACATTCTATTTCATCTCTTTGGAAAAGTTTTGGTTTTTCCGAGATTCGAACCAGCAGAGTCCATCATCAAAGGGTAGCGCCTTAGGTGGTTAGGCCGCAGTGGCATTGCTAATTTAGTGTATTTAAGTTGGGTATGTAAGTGTCCTAAGTCATAGGCTTAGTCTGTTAATGTTAATACAATGCATGGTTTAACTAGTAATACCTATGAAATGGACATTGTGCTTCCTTATTTCGTAAGTTATGTTATAAAAAGAACTTTAATCTTCCTCATTTCGTAATTTGTGATAAAAAAAGTTTACACTTCGTGTGGTCTTAAGCGTAATTACATTTTTTTTTTATTTGGGCATAGCATGGCTTCTTTCTGACAATTGCATGGCTATGATTAGCGTGGAAAAGGCAACAATTTACTATTATGATTTTTTAATATTTTCTATAATATACTGCATTTATTATTACTATTAAAATAATAATTAATCTATACTTATAAAAGCCAAATACCATTGACTCATTGACTCCTCACAGTTTCTCCAAAACGCCTACAAATATGAAATTTGGCACTAATACTCTTTATAGGCTCTAGACGCGCACTAAGAAACAGTTTCCGAAAATTCGAAATTTTAGGGTGAGTTTTGGGGGGTTAAAGTTACTAAATCACGATTTCTCAAAACCTACCGAACGTATTGGAATGAAATTTGGTATGTAGCTTCCTCTAGGGCCACAGATGATCGTTAAGAAAGTTTTAAAAAAAAATCGAAATTTTAGAGGAGGTTTGGAAGGGGGGGACAAAGTTACAAAACACGATTTCTCTAAAACCATCGAACGGATTGGAATGAAATTCGGCATGTAGCTTCTCCTAGGGCCATAGGTGCTCGCTAAGAAAGTTTTTTTTTTAAATTCGTAATTTTAGGGGAGGTTTGGGGGTTAAAGTTACTACAAAAAACCATCGAACTGATTGGAATGAAATTTGGTATGCAGCTTCCTCTAGGGCCCTAAGTACTCGCTATGAGAGGGTTTTAAAAAATTCGAAATTTTAGGGGATTTTGGGGTTCAAAGTTACTAAAAAGAAACACCGAACGGATTGGAATGAAATTTATTATGTAGCTTCCTTTAGGGTCCTAAGTGCTTTCTAAGAAAGGGGTTTTAAAAAATCTAAATTTTAGAGAAGGCTTGGGGGGGGGGTCAAAGTTACTAAAAATCCCCATAAGAAATACATAGTGTAATATATTTATTGATATAATATATTGTTTTGTTAATATACATTTAACTTTGATTTGTCTAACCGTGCAAAGCCGGGTCGGGCGAGCTAGTTAGTGTATATAACGCATTAGTTGTTATAAATGTTGTGTTCATATTTGTTTGTTATTATGAATTGTATATATAATGCATTTATTAGTACGGACTCTGTACATTTTTCATTTACTATAATATTTGTAAATTTCTATGAAGTTTACAGGCGCACTTCGGCACTATGTTTGCTGGCAGTGAATCGGATTTTACAGTCAAGCATTTTCTCATGCATTTTATGAAACCCTCTATTCCGTCCGCTTGAAAATGTTTCGGTCTAGCCGAGATTCGAACCAGCAGATTCCATCACCATAGACTAGCGCGTTAGCCGGTTAGGCCACAAATGCATTGCTACTTTAGTATATTAGAGTTGGGCATATAAGTGTAACAGATTGTCCTACGTCATAGGCTTAATCTGGATGTATTTACATTCATAACCATAGCAACCAATAAAATAAAATAACAGATAAAACAATTGATTCGAATGTATAATCTGTAATAGTTTTAGGTTAGGCCTAGACTGATGAACAAACACATATTTCTTGAATGTATTTACATCCGTTGCCGTAGCAACCAATTATATAACTTATAATCAGTATAACTTCCTGACCATCCGGGCCTCTTTAAGTCGACAGACTGTCCTGCTAATTAAATTTACTTCGATGTTTCTAACTTTACTTCTTATAGGTTTCTCACTAGTTCTTCCTTCTTCCGCATCACAACCGGTATCCTTCTATCTTATTCCACTTCTCCCTGCTTTCTAGCATTAGCGGAATTAGGTTTTCCGGCACTATCTAATCTTCTATTTTACTTTGCAGCTGTTCTATCACAACCTCAGTGGCTCACATTTGTGAGTACGGGAACTGGCATTCCTGAGGTACCCACGCTGGATCTAACCTTTCTTCATCTTGTCTTGGGTTAGGTCCCTATTTCTTTTATCTATCGTATCTTGACCAATTTCTTCTGATATAATAATATATTATAAATAATAATAATATAAAATAAATTTTCTTTACAAAACTTAAAACGCACAAATATAACCTCAGGGACTCACACATGTGAGTACGGGAACTGGCATTCCCGAGGTACCCACGCTGGATCTAACCTTTCTTCATCTTGTCTTGGGTTAGATTCCTATTTTTTTTATCTATCCAATCTCGTCTCTCTTGGCCAAACGGTCTCTCTTGACCAATTTCTTCTGATCCCGATGCTATTAGAGTATTCGAGGGCTAGGGATCTTTTCATTTCAAAACTACTCTTTTCTTCAATTTATCTATGAGATATAACCATGTGTGACAAACCAACGGAACGTATACCCCGCGTTGATAAGCCTATCCAGGTGAGCTCTACCGCCGGTTCCGATCGGGTGAAAGTCCCGGTGGCCGGTGTTGGTCGCAAGGATTGTGGAGGCGACCAATCACACAGAAACATCGTTAGGGTGTATCTCTTGGCCCAAAGACAATCTACAAGTGAGGTATGAGGGGACACCAATAAAACTGAAGAAGTTCTAAATACTTTCCAAAGGGGCAAGAAAGTACTTAGGACACCTCCGAAGCAAAGGCGTCACTCTTTGCCAGATACTTCTACTGGGGAAGATGAGAAAATTATGTGCGTACTACCACATCAACCGCCAAATGAGGGAAATTGTTTAGTGGCAGAAAATGTGGGAGAAACTCTTGGTAATAAGGCAGTAGATCCTATCCAGACAACCGTAAGTCTAAGTGTCATGGACAGCCCTGTTTCTGGATCGAAAAATTTATGAAGTGCTTCTCCTCCTATTGAGAGAGATTTTCAAGGGGGGTCTCCCATTAAAGATCACCTGGAAAAGTCAAGAAGCGAAGAGGAGTTAGAACTACAGAAAACCATGGAACTAGTTAAGAAGATGAAGCTTGCTACATACAAACAGAAAAATATAAGCATGGAGGTGAAAACAGGACTTGTTCAATTGGAAAAAAATATTCAAGGTGATGCATTATATTAGAGATTCTTGGAAGTCTACAGAGAGGGGTCTGCAAAGGGTACCTAGTAAGGACGAGGCCACTCCAAAAGAAGTGTATTTATCATTATAGACTAAGTAAATCGTGGATTTGATATTATAATTTGTGTCAGTAAAACATTTATTATTATAAGTGAGTAAATATGATATTTATTTATTATTACTATTTTGTATTAAAACGATTTATTATTAGCCTATGCATTTTTTGCATTCAGTATTTAATATGAAGGTAGTGTTTTTATCATTGCGTTTTTATTTTTATACACTTTATTATATTGTTCGTTTATTTTATAATTGTGTACTTAGTGATTTCATTACTACTAATTGCACTGATTTAAATAAAAACCCCGAACCACAAAACAAGGAACAAAAACAATAACTAAACAACTAAATTGTAAGTTATGTTTATTACGCTACCCTTATGTACATTTCGATGACAAGGTCATCATGCTCAGAAGGTGTCTTGTTTTGTGGTTTGGGGTTTTTATTCAAATCAGTGTGATTTTGTCGCCACGGTGCTCTGTTACTTGTTTAATAGGCCTACTAATTGTGTACATAGCAAATTTACTATTATGATTTTGAAATTACAGTGTATTTTTATAAATTGTGTATCTATTTCTTTATTATTATTAATTGTGTATATCTCAAATTTTTAATAGTGCATTTTGTACATATAATATTTTCTTATGCATTACCTCTTATATTTAAGTAATGTGTACATTTAATAACACATTTAAGCATAATATTATAATTTTTTTTATAGCGTTTTCATTACTGCGAATGGTGTACTTCGCTCATGCATAGACACAAAGTTGATGGTAAGTGTTAACAGTATTTTTATGTATATATACTAGCTACCCGTACAGCGTTGACCGTGGTGGTTGGTATTTTCAGTCTTTTTAACGTAATTGTATTCTTTTTAAGTGTTCAGTCAGTGAGTGGTATTTGGCTTTTATGTATATATATCTTAAATAATAAAAGCACTATTGTAATAATAATAAAATATCTGAAATTATGATTTTAGTAACTTTGATCCCCCCAAACCCCTCCTAAAATTTCTAAATGTTTCATACCCTTTCTTATTGAGCACCTATGGCCCTAGAGCAAGCTACATACCAAATTTCATTCCAATCCGTTCGGTAGGTTTGAAGAAATCGTGATTTAATAACTTTGATCCTCCAAACCCCCCTAAAATTTCGAATTTTGAAAAGCCTTTTATAGCGAGCGCCTATGGCCCTAGAGGAAGCTATATACCAAATTTCATTCCAATCTGTTCGGTTGTTTTAAATAAATCGTGATTTAATAACTTTGATTCCTCCAAACCCCCCTAAAATTTTGAATTTTTTCAAACCCTTTCTTGGTAAGCACCTATGGCCCTAGAGGAAGGTACATACCAAATGTCATTCCAATCCGTTCGGTAGTTTTGAAGAAATCGTATTTTATTAACTTTGATCTCCCCAAACCCCCCCCCCCCCTAACATTTCGAATTTGTTCACACCCTTTCTTAGTGAGCACCTATGGCCCTAGAGGAGCTACATACCAAATTTAATTTCAATCCGTTCGTCAGTTTTTGAGAAATCGTGATGAGTGAGTCAGTGGTATTTCGCTTTTATATATATAGATATTATAAAGGAAAAAGATGCCCACATGTGCCTAAGCCTGAGAGTGGGTACGAGGCGCTCAATATGCACAATGAGGATAAAAGTAAATAAAATAAAAATATTCCATTAAACGTTATCTTGTCGAGCTGAGTCAATCTACTACCAATAAACTAGACTTACTACCTACTATTAGGTTTCCAAAGAAGTTGTCCCTGCAAAACTAACATGAAACAAGATGATATCATTTATGTTGAAGCAAAATACATGTTGGACCTTAGACCAGTAGTTCAGTCGGTACATATCAGACAATGAGGGAACGATAATATCTATCTGTAAATAGTTGAGATAACCTGCTCGGCTGCATCCCTTCCCAATTCAAACAACCATCCATTAATAAGCATTTTAAAATTAAATAACTTATAGTTTTAAACAGACGTAGCTTGAACGGAAGATTTTGATACAAAACTATGCTATATAATGCGAGTTAGTGACAAGTTTTTAATATCTTGTTAGACCTTATCCTAAAGAAATTTGATGAACGCGTTAAATGTTCATGATCAACTTTTTCGAAAATGTTATTGCAATTTTTAAATGTATAAATGGCCAGGGTTCTTACAAACAGTTGCCTTACACTCAGTACTTTAAAAGTACCAAAAACACCGTTTCAGGAAAAACTTCGGCTCTTTTTCAAAGCCGTTTTTAATATTGCTTTCTGAATTACATTAAGCGGATCAATAATCGAACTGAAAGCCCCGCCCCAAGACTGACAATACGCGTAGTACGCGAGTTTTAATTCATGGAATCTAGAATGTCACTAAGTTGCCTGAAAACATAAATACATTTTCTTTTTTTTTCTTTTAAAAACTTAATCTGTTCAGTCCATTTCATTCTATTATCTAATAATTATTTATTTTAAATGTTTGTGTTTTCCATACTTACATTCTATTTGCATTTGTATTCATCTAACGATATCATTATGTACCCTGTTATTTTAGAACTGGGTATTAATTTTCGATGCAAACAAACCAAAATGCCCGAGTAATTCTATAACAAGAACAACAAATAATTTGATAGTAAATCAATCTTCTAATAGTTTTCAGTTAAAAAAAAACTTTATCTTAAATCGCAATGTATATTTTTAAGTTGACTTAGTCTCATATAAATATCACACAACATTTATTCATTCTTTTAAAAACTATTGAAATGATACCTATTAAATATTATTCGATGAAAGATACATTGAAGGATAGAAATAGTCAAATAATATTTTCGTTTCGATTAAAAGGTTAAACAACAAGTAATTATTCCAGAAGCGATAATATTTTAATTACATTTTATTATTTGTATTTAACAACACTTTTATTGACGCTGGACGTATTACATCTGTAACATTCATACAACATATCAATTAGCCACTTTAACTGTTATATTATAATGAACAAGTTTGACAACAATACAAATTCTTTAAAAAATATCGTCTAAACTTGACTCGCTCTAAATATATTTTTACAGTTGACTTTTAAAACAAATTCAACAATTTTTACCCATTGGTGTTCATTAGGTCGTACAAAATATTTGTATTTACAAAGGAAGGGTTTACAATTCAACAGTCTTGTTAAAAAACAATAAGCTATTCAATTACATAGTTCGAACTACTGTCAAATTATTGTTTACATATTTTAATTGTTAAATTGCATAGAATGTTTAATTGTAGATGTGGATTAAAGTATGTTATAAATGTAAAATAAATACAGAACGTATGAACGATTTTGTATCTTAATTTAAGGTAAACATGTTCAATAATTATTAATTTTTAAAGTCGTTTACTGAAATATTGTTTTAATATTTTAACAATACTCAAGGACTAAAGTGTACGAAAACATATTGAGTAAATCAAAATGTATAATGAAAAATTGTAGAAAGTAACGAAAAATGCAAATTTATTTACAAAAAACAATATTTAATTTATGGTTTAAAGGCCTATTGACTTTTGACATTGGTTATAACTGTGCTTTTACTTTCTCACTATACTATAGTTAGAAAGTATATTAATCGCAAAATTTTTTTTTGGTTTAAATATCCGTTTTGGTACCCCCAGAGCATAAAAAAATGGTTTTTACAAAATGTCTGTCTGTCTGTATGTATACAAAGCTAGAGAGAAAACTATTCGACCGATTTCGAACAGATTTGCACCAAACATGTCAGTTAGGCCTGTATAGATGCATGATCAAAGGTTTAAAACAATTTTTTTAAACAACTTCTTTTTTGGCCAAAAGACCCCAAAAAAATCGTAATTTTTGTTATAAAAAAACTTCTGTAACGATTTTGATCCCATTTGGCTTATTGTTAGCCCCAAAAATTCTCGTTTAGCTAATAATAATAATAACTGATTTTTTTGTGTTTTTTTTAGCCCAAAGGGGGTTGTTTTTAAAGTTTTTCAAAACCTTTTTTTCATGCATTTATACAGGCCTAATTGACATGTTTGGTGCAAATTTGTTCAATATCGATAGAATAGTTTTCTCTCTAGCTAATAATAATAATAACTGATTTTTGGTGGGTTTTTTTTGCCAAAAAGGGGGTTGTTTTTAAAGTTTTTCAAAACCTTTTTTTCATGTATTTATACAGGCCTAATTGACATGTTTGTTGCAAATTTGTTCAATACTGATAGAATAGTTTTCTCTCTAGCTAATAATAATAATATCTATTAGTTACTCTCCTACGTTAATGTATCCCCTGTCCTACTTTAATACAATTATGAAGTCACAGTGAATCTGTTTAATAATCTAAATACGTATGTGAGAAAGTATGTGCCAGTTTCTCGTACCGTTTATTTTACATAGCAAGAAGATACAAAACTATATAAAAAAGAAGTTATATTAATTTTATAAACTTAGAAATGTCGCAGTGGATTTCTTATGTCGAGAGATATACCTTCCAAATTTAGGTACATCATTAAAGAAATAAAGATGTTTTTTGTAAAGATTTAATAATACTTGTTTGTATATTGTGAGATAAAAAACTTATTGGGCCTAACGTTAAAAAAAATATACTATTACAGCCCTTTTCAGTAATTAAATTCTAGACATAATCAAGTTATTAATACGAAAATCGACTCTACTTTGAAATATTTTTTAAATCCTCCTAAAGTGTTTGTTTTCAAATTACTGTTTAAGTTTACTTTTGCTTCTTAAATTTAAATACTTTATTTGGCTAAGCTTAACTTCTTACTTTATACCCGTCACGTGACTTTCTTCTCTTTTTATATGACGCGTTTCTGAGATTTACTCCTTCATCAGGCGCACATCACACTTCAAGGCCGTCAAACATTACATGAAAAACACATAAACACAAACACCGAGAACACATTAAAACACTTTTTGCGCGTGGGATGCATCCCGTATGGTGGTTCAAGGACAACTGTGTTTATGAGTTTGTTATATAACGTTTGACGACCTCGCAAGAGTGGTGTGCGTCTGATGATGGGGTAAATCTTCGAAACGCGTTATATAAAAAGAGTAGAAAGTCACGTGGCAGAGTAAGTAGTTAAGCTTATTTGTATTACGTTGACTTAGATACCAAAACATGGACTTTATATGGATATTTATCGATGAATTAAAAAGTAAAATTTCGTATACATAAATATATAAGCACACATATTAAGAGAAAACAAACCGTATAAATTAAAGATTATATATTTATTAGTACATAATGTGTGGTAGGGAAACCAATTAGTGGTAGTACAATGGATATTTATTTTTAGTTTTTTCTATAACTTTGTAGAAATAAATAATCTATCTTTATTTAAAATATATTTACACAACAAATTTTTAAAATCATAAAACCTTTATTCTGTATTAGGAACTTAAATTTAAAGCAATAACCAAATAAGGCCATAGCACCTATGGACATAATAAACAGTTTTTATTTAAATAATAAGAAGACATTTAAAGCAAAACATATATGATATTTATAAAATATGTTTTTTTTTATCAATAAATCTTAGCATTTATATAATCCAATGGTCGTCACTCACATTTTACTACATCTTTTACCCGAAGTTTGGAAAATAATAATTTTTTTCATTAGATTATTAATATCATGGTTATTAGATTCATGATTAATAATATTCATGGTTCATGGTTTATTAGATTATTAATATTAAATTATAAATTATTAAGCAAAAATCAAAATTTCGAAGATATTTCCCTGCATATTATATTCTTCCGGAACGTTTTGCCTTATAACAGTATACGGAAAATATATCAACATTTTTATGTTGGCACATTAGTGGAATATATACATATTTTTTTTCAATACGTTTGTACTTAACTCACGTTTACCTAATGAATTCAAAGGGGAGTAGCGTTTAGTGAAGGTTAATCGATATCCAGCTACCGACAGGTTCACTGCCAATTAACTCTGAGTTTAAACCTTGATTATGTCCATAATCAAAGGTTTAAAGCACATACTGTTACAGAATAGTGTAACGCAATAAGAGTATGCAATGCAAGGACGAAACAGTCCCATACAGTGTTCTTCAATATAATTTGTCTTTCATCGCATTTTAAATATAGTTTTTTTGTAATTTACACGAAATCGTTCATGAACATCTACATTATAATTGGTAGATGACAAAAATGGTAAAACGCACATTTTTAAATTATTTGCTTGTAAACAAAACAAAAACACGACTTACAGTCGAGCCACTTGATAGCAGTAAAACATCGGGGGGAATTATGTTACCTACTAACTGTTAATTGGAACTTTCTGAAAATTTAAATGCACATGGCGGAAACTAAAAATAAGACCGGCATTAGTAAAAACTAAAATGTATAAAAGCGGTAGTCTAATCGCTCTCGAGCAGTTTACCAATGTAATATCATAGGCCAGCCTTCTCGAGTATATAGCGAAGTATATAAGCTAATTCACTAGCTACAGTAGTTCTATCCAATAATATCTTCGAAACTTTATTTCAGTTAAAATAAAAAGTAAAAACACTTCTCCACTGACGAATCTCTTAAATGTTACTAATTGTATGACAAACAATACTTAAAATCCTTTCGAGTGTTTTTTTATAGCCACCTACAGTAACTATAACTAAGAAATAACCTAAATGTTTTCTTTACTACACAAAATCGTATATACTTGAGGTAATATATGAAAGTGTAAATTACTTTTTAAATGATTTTTTTTTCAAAGAGCTTATTTAAATGTCATAAAAACAATACAAAAATATATTAACAAACAAATAATGTTAATGCATGGTTTCCTAAAAACTTTTTCGAATTCCAACATAATCTGCTATGTTCTCCCATTGTTGATTGGAATTTATCCATCAATTTTATTCTTGTGACATATGAATAATCTTACCAAATAAAGAGATGGTTGTCTAATAATACAGTCTAAACATATGTTATGGGTAATTACTTAACACTTATTATATTCAGTCGCTTTCTACTTAAATATATTTATATATATCACATTTATTTAAGCTAAGAATATATTCTAGTACATCCTATATGAATATATAAAATCAAATCCTCTTTTGGAACACTTTTTGATTTGAAATTAAAAAATATACATCTAAACAAAAATATTGCGTATTACGTCCCTAGGCGGACTCGAATAATTTTTAACTTTAAAACACAAAATAAAATATATTTAACGCATACACTGTTCAAAGTACATCTTTATAACATGCTAAAATAAGACACATACATGTATGGATGCAGGAAAAATCTGGCTTTACGTGTACGATTAGTTTATTTGTTTATTTTATAGGTAATTTACACGAAAACAATGATGTTAGTTCTTAATGGTCAACCGATGTTTTAGGATATATTCTATTTTAAACCAATGTCATTGAATAGAGTGGATTTACCAGATCAGATAAAAGTCGTCCAAGAAACCAGAGAAACACAAGTTTGTCTAGTACATAAACACGATATTAATTTTTTTTTAAACGCATCAACAGATGTTATACAGAAGATGAACTAACTTTCAAACAAATAACATTAACTCCAGCGGATACATCGGTAGTGGTGGCACTGAAATGAGATGTCGACTGTCAAACTTAATATTAGCGTTCAACACATGGATAGAAAACATACTTTTTGGCAAAATATAACTGTCCATGTTAGTTTTACTGTTCATCTACATTTAAAGTTAGTTATGTACAAAATTTTATCTACAGCACCTAAGAAATATAGGGAAGGGCTTTAAAATATTCCTGAAAATATTTAAAATCGTAAAAAATTTTAAATATTTGTAAAATCGATTTACGGGCTGTTAAATCGATTTCAATGTAATATTCCAGAAATATTTTGGGGGAAAAAATTTGAAAAGAAAAGACATTTTAAGTTCTCATAATTCATTGGAAACTAGCCAGTTAAACAGTGATTTTGTAAAAAATGTTGACGACAGTAAAAGTAATGTTTTAGGCCGGGATTTTGCAAATGTTAAATTTTAACTATGCGTAATATTCGAGAAACCTATTTAATGGGTTTTTATTGTGCAATAGTAAATTCTAAATTTTTTAAGATATACAGGTCGGTTGAGAGGACCGAGAACGGTTTAATATTTCGTATATAAGGAAAATTTGAAGGAAGATGTGATTGAGGAACTTACTCTATGTAAAAATACCATTTTATTAAGATGTAAAAAATTTGTTCCGCCGTTTTGAATGTAATTTTTTTTTAATAGGAAAGTATCCATGTGATGCATCATTTCAACGTAGAATTTGAAGCCACAATCAATGGTGAGAACTGCACATACATATCTCAAACCGTTCTAAGGTAATTGTATTTATTTAGATTGAATCGTATAATTTAATGTAAAAATGAAATGAAGTACATTAAAATTCTTACCTATCAAGTTTTAATTTCGAATAAAATTAAACATTATCAAACAATCAAATCATAAGGTATTAATTTAATGTACATACATTTTAACACAAATGAACAAAAACAATAATAAATTTAAAATAAAGTACAGTACCTACATTAAAAATCCCTTTCTATATAAATACGATGATTCAATGTAAATAAATGCAAATCTCGTCAGAACGGTTTAAGATATGGATGTGAAGTTTATACCATTGAATTTGTCTTAAAATTCTACATTGAAATGATGTATCACATGACCACTTTCCCATAAAAAAGTTACATCGAAATTGGCCGATCCAAGATGGCGGACCACATATTTTGCATCTTAATAATATAGTATTCTTACATAGAGGAGGTTCTTCAATCACATATACCTTACATTTTTCCTTATATACGAAATTTATTAAGCCGCTCTTAGACTTTTTACCCGTTAAGTATATTTCTTACTTTTTTTAATTTGACAATTTCAATTCAATAAAACCGTTTGATAATGTGTGTCACATAGAGAGGCTACTTTGATTTATTTAACGGGAGGATCTGTATTTTTGTGTAAATCAGTTAAATAAGGTAAACCTGTGTCAGGTTATTTTAAAATTGTCTGTACGATAATGTATATATCAACTGTACTCGCCGTTAGTACACTTTTCCGTTCGCGCAACCAGACTTTCCCCGCACCCTATATATAAACATTTGAAGCTTTGTAGCAGCGACTACGACGGTTGTCAAACCAACGTAACCGCTGTTCTTGTTAGGACGACATAAACTACGACTAACAATGTGATGTGGCTTTGCGGTGTTGCCGATGTAAGCGCCGAGTCTGTAGTCCATGTGACGTTTAATATTGTTGTGGCTTCGGCTATTCCATGCGGTGACTTGACGAAGAATATATACTCGCCGTGATCGACGGGCTGAACCGCTTCTATGGTGAGTATCGCCTGGTGACAATGCACGGAACTACCATCCTGTAACACGTAATCGGAATTTCGTTTTAGTTCAATTTGTTTATTAAGAACGTATATCTTTTACGTAAATAATATCAAATAACATTTATTTAAAATGGAAAGAATTAAGTGGCTCCGGAGCGTCCTATCTCGGTAATGTTAAAAATATAATATATAAGGAACATTTTCTCAGAAACTACTGGATAAAAATTAGTAAAATTTTATCTGTGTGTTAGGACTACTTAAATACAAAATTTAAGATAAGTTTTTTTGCAATAAAAGCATTTGAATACATTTTGTCATTATTTTTATAAAATAATAGAATTTTGACCAGTTTTTGCTATATTTCTCAGTCATAACTTAGTAATTATCACTTATATTACAAAATTATCTCTTTAAAACCTGTAGTACACTCCTTTAAACAACCCCTGAAAATTTCAGATCTTTATGTTGGATAGGTTTTGATAAAATGTTCCTTTTGTGAATAAAATATGTGATTTCAGAAAAACATGTTTGAAGTTTTTCTTACATATGTAATACGTACCAGCCCCATATGCAGGGTTGTCACCAGCTGAATATCATCAAAGACTGTACAATCAGGTTAGGCACTACATAAAAAGCTAAATATCTCTACCAAAATTAAAATTCCCACCATAGGGGGTAATTTTTATTATTTTCAAATTGGATAAATCATATGAAATTATTAAGAATATGGTACAAAATTTGTCTTATTCTCATGTGACATACGAAACAAAAAACGTATTTTCACCTACGAGTTGAGATATAACAATAAATTTAGGCTTGTTTTGAAGCTAAATAAAAGGACAATAATAAACAATAAAAAAAAAAATAAAAACAATTTTTAGATGTTCCAGAGAACCTTAAGTTTGGGAAAGGTTGGGAATAAAAATTTAAACTATGGTAATAGACCAGGCAAAGTACTGAGAAATAAATAAATAATTGCCTACAGCTTTGATTTGGATGCAGTTTTCTGCATCGTGTACAAAAAATAGCAGGAAAAAAGTCTACATATGACAAGTTTCGGGAGATTGCGGAAATACATCGTGGGTGCATAAAGTGCATCTAAAAGTGCATAACTTTTTTAAACCTCTACCGACGGATGAAAAGTCACGAATATAGGTACTCGAGGGGTTTTGGGAGCGCTGATTTCATTTCTGACCATGCGAAATGGCGATTTAGGGAAAAATAAGTGAAGTTGCGCCAGGGACTAAAAATTTAATCTGGGGGGTTTTTGAAGGCGCTGATTTCAATTTTCTGGCAACACGAAATGCATCTAGTGCAATGGGGGGGGGGGGGGGAGGGGAGGGGCGATAGGGGTTTTTTTTTTTTTTTTCAAGGAAAAGATTTGTATTTCTAATATTTCCATATATTTGTATCTGGTATTTCCAGCTAGTAATTCACTAGAACAGGATTTTTTCAAATGAATTACACGAACGATCAAACTCAAAACCAGCAGTGATACAACTTTGTAACGGACTCTGATGAGCGAGCAGTGTTATTCCATGCTTTCAATAAAATACACTGCACTATATATTACGCATTATTTAAAAGTGTCGCAATAGAAAGGACAACAACGTCATCATCGTTTAACAATGTGTTAAAAAGTATTTAATAATACGGAAAAATATAGATTTAATTTTCCTGGCTTATATGACATCTCTTTTATTCTATTAATTAATTTTTGTACAATTGAATTAAGTCTACCTGTAACTCCAAAAATTATGTCTTCTATGTTACCAATACTATGTTTTAGATTGAATAGAAGGTAGAATTTGTTTGTTTGTATGTAGGGGGTAATCTCTGGAACTACTAAACGTATTGAAAAAACAGTTTTACTAATAAAAAGCTTCACTATCCCTGAGTAACGTTGGCTGTAATTAATTTTGATAATACCATTTTTTATTTCAACATTTGTAAATTTATTCGGAAAAATTGTTATCTTAGGAATAGACTGATGTACCAACTCATGTATTTATATGTATTACCATAGCAACCAATTGAATAAAATAACAGATAAAACAGCTGTTTACTCTAATAATTCCCTTACAGCTGATTTCAAACTTTGAACCCATTATTTGTATTTATAACTTTGAGGTTAGGTTTTTGTAAAAAGTGTAGACCGGAGCCTTGCTGGTTCTTTTAACCGTTATTATAACTGCTGTTATAAAATATACGAAATAGTTTCATTTGAACATCAAGTTTTGTTATATTATATTTATATACCCTCTTATCATTGGAGTTATTATTAATACTACACTTTTATTATAAAAAAAAACGTAACATGATTATTAAGTTCAAACACAACACGCATCACGCACATACGTAAACATATATTTCGAAGTCTTAGCGACACGATGCTCACTGTCACATATCACGCTTACATTTTGAGGCATACGAGATAAGCTACAGTGCGCATCGTGTCGCTAAGACATTGAAATATATGTTTACGTATGTGCGTGTTGAGTGTCGTGTTTGTATGTTTGTGTTTGGTGTAAATATGTGACGACCTCCTACGGAGTGAACTTTTCATATAACTGATGATGGGACCACGGACCCGAAACGCGTTTTAAAGGAAGACATAACAAAGTTACAAGACGGATAAATATAGGTAACTATATTAATTCATAACTATATTTAACTATAGAAGTGACTTGGTTACCACAAAATAGAATTTAAATTATAAATATTGGAATAAAAAATGTTTTTATCAAATTTAATTGCAGCTTAAGTTACTCAGGGATAGTGTAGCTTTTTATTAGTCAAACTATTTTTTCAATCGGTTCAGTAGGTCCAGAGATTACCCCCTACATCCAAACAAACAACACAAAAACAAACTTTACCTCTTTATAATATTAGTATAGATTAAAACAAGATATTCTAATTTCGTAGACACTTTCATGATCGGTGTGTAAATAAAGAGGTAATACAAATCTGTCTGCGTCTAAAGTTTTCCGTGTTTAGCTGTGTAAAAGAAAGAATTTTCTCCCACTGTATGTTGATGAAAAGAATTTAAAAAACACCAAAGGCGTGATTTTATCTGTTATTTTATTCAATTAGTTGCTGTCGTAATGAATGTATATACATTTAAGAAATACGTGTTGGTTCATCAGTCTAGGAGTAATGTAAGAATATTTTTTGACAAAATTTACAACTAGTAGTTCTGTGAACAGTAGACCTCACTCGTTGAAATAACAAATGTGGTTTGACCTTAGGTTAAAAATAGTGTGCCAGTAAAGAAGTAAGCACAAGGTTTAGCCAGTGAAACATTATTTACGATTCCCGCGATTCCAGGATTTCTAGTTCTCGTTTTTATTTCTTTTCTTGAGCTTTAACTGCTAAAGATTTGCTTTTAGAGGCATTGTGTTTTATTTAGGTTAATAATGCGTAAGATAACTAAAAATATCTCGTTATAGAGGGAAAACATACAATTTAATATTTACATACTTAAATAACCAAAACTTAACAATGTATCATAAGTTAACTTAAGTTCCTTATCATATTCCAATATTAGAAATATTGAAAACAAACGATGTTAAAACGTCGTGATATTGATCTCAACCCATGTACCAACACTTCCCACGGTGTCCTACGGTCATTTTTTGTATGTCCTTTATCGCCGCGAGGTTTCATTTGTTTCATCTCATGTAATTCAAGTAAAGCTAAGTCAAATACTTTTATGAAATTTAAAATGATAATTTACAGGTATACAGTTCAATTCTTTGATTTATCCTCTACACTTTCTTATAATAACATGTCATTTTTGGGCAAATGATATATTCCTAAATTACTATTCAAAACAGGCCTAGTTTTGTTAGCAGTCTTGTAGTAGGAACATAAAAACTGGTGTTTTCAAAATAAGACATTTGAAATTAATAAATATTTTTATACAATTCTATTTAGCACTAAATTACGAAATTTTTTACATTTATGAAAAAAAATACAATAATTTTTACTACTTTTTATGTAGGCCTAAAGTTCAACATTTTCCTTTCGTTACTGAACGTGATTGTTTCTTGAGCTAATAACTTCAATAATTTTGTTTACTGGCATATATGAATTCTTTAAACCTTTATCTACAAAAAAGCTATGGAACACTTTTGAATTGGTTTAGAATAAACGTATAAAAACATGGTTGAAATACAAAAACTTGGAGGATTTTTAACAAAGTCGAAGTTTACTTCCATTTTGTGAGCTTACCGTTAGAGATACGGAAAAATCAAGAATACAATTTTTTTTTAAATTTAATTTGCTTTGGCAAAATGTTATTAGTTTTTAAATTCGACTTACGATTTTTAAAAGAGCTTACACTGAGAGAAACGGAGCCATTTTTATTTTATTGAAGGGGTTAAAAATGAAAAATGGAAAAAAACCGTATACATACATGGCTCGACCTAGGAATAAGGAACATTCATGCAAAAAATCACCAAAGTCGGTCAAGGCGTTTGGCCGTAATCGTGAGACAGACACACAGACACACAGACGAAATGCCGAACGGTCGAGTTAAAACGGAGACCTCGCTTACGCTCGGTCAAATATTGAAATAAAAAATGTTTTTATCGAAATGAATTCTACTCAGGGATAGTGTAGCATTTTATTAGTAAAAGAATTTTTTCAATTGGTTCAGTAGTTCCAGAGGTTACCCCCCTACATACAAACAAAAAATGTTTTACCTCTTATAATATTAGTATAGATTATTTTTAAGGGATCAATTGTAACATAACAAAAAAACATTTTAGGCAACTTTTAGTAAAACTTTTCAAATTAAAAAAAAATTATTTAAGAGGATTAGAAAAAAATTTAGTTTTTGATGGTATATAAGGTGGCCTATACCATTAAAAGTAGTGCATGGTATAAGGGTGGTGTGGTAAAAATTGAATTAGGCTACTTCAAAAACTTTAGATTTTACTCAACAAAATGTTATAAAAGCCTTGATTTTCGTGAAATTGCGTTCAAAGTCTGCGAACATCCAAAAGTCTTTTTTTCCCACTAAAACTCCCCCGCTCCATATGTAACAGCTTCTTTTGCTTTCTCCTCTTGCTCTTCTGTAATCTCTCTGCTTTTGAGTAACTTCCTGTAGTTTTTGTACTTCTGTGATGCCCTTTCTTTCTTTGCGAGCAATCTTTTTTAATCTTTTTTGGTTGAATGTTTTGAAGTATTTCCGCCTACAGTATTGTTTTTTTCCAAGGAAAATATGGCCAGATAAGCTTAAAACTTTACATACATGTTCTCTAAAGGTTGCAAAATCAAAAAATATAAATTTTAGAAAAAATTTCAAAATATACCCATTTTTAATGGTGGTGGATCCCCTTTGATTCAGGAGAAAAAAAACATTTGCATTACTTAAGTTAAAGGGATGAAATATGATTACCACCCTTAAAATTAAAACAACCAATAGTAAAGCATTGCCAGGTCCACTAGTATATGTATTTAATTACAATCCAAAACGTGTTCTAGGAACCATTATCGGTGCTTATTGACAAATCGTCACCTTAGGTCTTACCATAACTACAATAGCACATTTTTCTTATGTAAATTCACTACTAATATTCTTTGATTTTAGTATTGAAATTGCAGAGGAAAGAACGTTATCCTTAGCTACAGTAAATAAAGCGCTATATTTCTTTCACAATTTAAAACTATGTGATATAAATACGATTTTATAAATAATTGTAAACAATTATTAACATTGTTTGTAACGGCGGGTGTTATTAGCGAATTTCCATAGGAAAAAATGAGCTCATTGTAGTGGCCCTTATGGTGAGACCTAAGGTCGGGAGTAGCAAATGAGCACCGATCATGGTCCCCAGAACACGTTTTGGGGTGGCATTAAAAATTGCTTGGTTCCCCCAAAACCAATCAAAACGTAAAATACCATAGAAGTACCCGGTTCTACCGTGGGGTTGGCGTGCGAAGCACGCAATGCATTGTACATTGAAGGTACTCCCAATGTTCGGAAAGGCGTGCGATCACGCAATGCATTGTGTATTGAAGATACTCCCAATACGCGGAATGACGTATGAAGCACGCAATGCATTGTCTATTGAAGGTTCTTCCAATATGCGGAATGGCGTGCGAAGCACGCATTACTTTGTGCATTGAAGATACTCCCAATATGCGGAATAGCGTGCGAACCATTTTGCAGCTATTCAGCACCGTCGTGAATAGACCTATTTCCCAAATTGTTGGTTGAAACCCTAAAACACAGGCCTATAAACTTAATTTTAGAAATTTGCTCAACTCACGTCAACGATTCATCTGCGTGGTCGAATTATTTACAAACTAAATACATTCTCCGGTTGTACATAACACAACTTAAAGTATACAAATAAATATGTCTTATTGCTAGTCAATGCTTTACCACAATATGGTGGGCGTGTATATTTAAATCAGTTGTCCCAGGCTTTATGAGACGATTTTCCGTCAGCCAAATTGTTTTCGAGGCAGGAGGATTGGCACAGAATTCCACCGCAATGTCTACACGTTGCCCTATAGTAACTATGAGAGTCGTGTTCGATGGGTACACTACGGGTCCACCTGCAACAAATTAATTAGAAACATATATAATAACCAATAAGACCCCAATTAATTTGATAAACATGGTAATAAATTTTAATATCTTTTAGAACTAACGTAGGCTACGGTACATCACTTGTTTTGAGGTTAGGAATCGTTGAAAATTTGTTTTATAACGAAGTTCCTTAATTAACGCGGGTTGCGGTAGGAGTTAACAAATAGAAAATGTAATGCGTAACGAAACAAATTATTAATTGGTTGCTACGGCAATGACAAATAAAAAATACGAGTAACTAAAAAGCGTTATCAAATTGGTTGCTATGGCAATGAATGAAAATACATTCAAGAAGCAAGTGTTTTGTTCATCAATTTAAATTAACAGACGATCGGTTCCGTCCGGCGTAGTTCAGATATTATCGTCAAGCGCTGAAATACATTCAATAAACATAAAATGTTCGTTCATCAGTCTAGGCCTAACCTAAAACTATTGTGGTTATATTCAATTTGTTTTACCTGCCTTAACGGCAACATACAATAATTTTAGATTAGGCGTAGAAAGTAATTTTAAATCCAGGCCTAACCTAAAATGATGTGTGTATGTTGCCATTAAGGCTCGTAAAAGAGCTGAAGAAAAGGCGTGATGAACTTTGTTCCTGACGGGGGTCCCACGACCGCACACATTTAGGCCTACTATTTTTTTTATTTTTAACGATAGAATGAGCTACCGAGACATAGCTGCATACTTCTGAATCACTAGGGGAGACCCCTGCGTGCTCCGCACGCCAAACCCCGATGGAAACTTCAAAAAACATATATGTTATGTTTTATTTATAATAAAGGTGTAGGATTAATAATAACCTCAAAAATAAGATAGTAAATATTATTAAATTTTCAAATTAAATTATTTTGTATATTTTACAACAATAGTTATGATAAAGGTTAAAAGAATAAGTAAGGTGTACACTTAATCAAAAACCTAACCAAAATGTTACTATCAATTACCGTATATTACAATACATAGGCCTACTATATGTTTTACTTATTTTTAATTATAATGTAACATAGTTTTTTCTAATTTTTAAATTCCTTAACTCAATTTTTTATTGGTTTGTGTGTGTTGAAACATGTGTTGGTTCAGAATAGGCCTAACTTAAATATTATTTTCTACTAAAAGCTGGACATCCAAATCAACTGTTTTATCTGTTATTTTATTCAATTGGTTGTTATGGTAATGAATGCAAATACATTCAAGAAGTTGTTTCATCAGTCTAGGCCTAACCTAAAATTATGTTTAATTTATTTTACCTGCCTTAACGGCAACATACACACATGATTTATGTTTTTGTGCACATCTTTGAATGATATAAGTTTCATATTTCAATTGCCGTTTTTTTAGTTTTTCATAATGTTGCTTTTTTATTGGTATTACAGCTGTCAGACGCTATGTGTTTAACGTCCAACTTGATCCTGTGAATTTGTTCGTTGAAAGATAATTGCCACTAATGATTTTCTCTAAGCCAGCTGATTCCTTTTGCTACAATTTAATCAGCTGGTTAGGAAAACTTAAAATGATGATAAATACGTTTTAAAAAGTTCATTTATTAAATTCTAAATGAAATTATTTAAAAAATGTTAGTAAATTTGTGCAAATATAGAATGATTGATGTTTCATTTAAAACAAACCGCGTGTAAAACGGTTCAGTAAAACCCCAAGTGAACTCTTCAAAGAAGTGCAAAGTTGAAATTTTACTCCATGTTAAATTGCCATAAGAAAACTATTAATCTTGTTTTTTAAATGGTTACTGACCAGAAACAAAAATCTAACGTAAAATGTGCAAATAAAATGTGCAAATATTCCCTTTCATTTGACACCACCCGCGTGCGGTCCAGTGGAAGTCTCACACGTTCTTCCGGAAGATTTTTAATTTTGTGTTTTAATATATAGGATAAATCTTAATCGCTTCGAAAAGTTTAAAGGTGAAGATACATTTAATACGAAATTCTGTTTATCTGTTTAATTACGTACAAGCATTGAGTAGCCAAGTTTGTACCTGTGCACTCACTGTATTGTTAAAAATTTCAACAAAAGAACGTGTGAACTCGGTATTATAAAAATGTAGTAGAAACAGAAGTAGGCTATGTTTACACGGAAGATTATGGACTTGAAATCATCTATTATCACTTATCTATATAAAATATAAAAGCGAAATACCACTCATCACTCACTCACTGACACACTCATCACGATTTCTCAAAAACTACCTAACGGATTGAAATGAAATTTGGTATGTAGCTTCCTATAGGGCCATAAGTGTTCACTAAAAAAGATTTTAAGAAATTGGAAATTTTAGGTGGTTTTGGGGGGTAAAAATTACTAAATCACGATTTCTCCAAAATTACCGAACAGATTGGAATGACATTTGGTATGTAGCTTCCTCTAGGGCCACAGGTGCTTACCAAGAAAGCGTATGACAAATTTCGAAATTTTAGGAAGGGTTTGGGGGGATCAAAGTTACTAAAATCATAATTTCAGATCTTTTATTATTATGACAATAGTGCTTTTATTATTTATGATCTATATATTTATAAGTCAAATACCACTCACTGACTGAACACTTAAAAAGAATACAATTACGTTAAAAAGACTGAAAATACCAACCACCACGGGCAACGCCGTACGGGTCAGCTAGTCACTTATATTGATCAAATTATTACAGTTTAGTTAAGTTAGCGAGAACGGGACTTGCTTGTATTTGTGTGGAGAAATTGGATTACCATAACAGTTCTATTCACACGTATTACCCTAGTTGTGACTAAATTCAAATAAAGTTATAGGGTTTCAGTTTTTAAGTAAACACCAACTGCATTTGCATTACAATAACTCATTGCCGAGACCACCGCATATCACAAACAGCTGTTCTGATTTTGGTTGTGAGTTCGTACCTTAGTTATGATTAAGTTGTCGTGCTAGATGGATAGCGTTGGAGGAAATGAAGTTGGTTACAGTTTGAAGTGTTTCCGTTTCTCAAAGATGGAGTGGTTTTGTTGGACTGAGAGACAGTTTTGTCTAGAGGAAAGTATTGTGGCGAAACAGGAGTAAAACTTAGAGAAACAGTCACGCTTTGAAAGTATTACATTGTATACAAAGAGACAGAGTTGTTTATTTTTTTATAATTTGTTAAGTTTAATGTTACTGTTACTCTTTTAAAAGCGGTTGTTCGTATTTATTGTGTTTTTTTTATGACGAAAATGGTCGTATAAGATAGCGCGTTAGTTTGATTTAGTGCGTTATTACTATAGTAATTATTTACAAATTGTATAGCGTTATTACAATTTGATGCACCTTTATTTGCATAAAGGGAAGATAGATGAACGCTATTGAAGTATTCGAAATTTACAAAAAAATAACATGACAAATATATATTTACAAAAAATAAATAACAGTCCAAAGACTTATACGACACAGACCTTAATTGTCAATATACAGGGTGAGTCACTACTGACTACATTAATTTTAACAGTTCATTCTACTTATCAAAAGGAACAAAAAAATGTATATAAGCCCTCATCTGATCTTAACCGTTTAGCTGTCATGGCGGATTTTGTGATTTTTTCAAATTACATGACTTGGTACTATTAGTTTGAAGATAAAAACCACACTAATGTAGTTATGACATGGAAAGTAATACCATTTGAAAGAGCATTAAATTTCCTATAAATTAAACATAGTACCCAGATAATAACTCCTTATACAACGGGTTTTTAAATAACTTTGACAGCTTCTGAATTCCTACATGATGAACTTAACTTGAAGGCGACTGTGAGGGAATTCAGAAAAAGATATCGAATGTGCATCAGGGTAAACGGTGGACATTTTGAAAATGTTCTCAAATGATGAAATCGGTTGAGATCCGTGATACCATGTTATTTTTGTGTGTGAACTGTAACTAAAGATTTCGTTCAGTTTCTATTAATTTTAATAAAAACAAATCCAGTAAAAAAATATTGCATTTATTTTTCGTATCAAAAAACAGCTGATTATAACGTTTTTAATTTCCAATCAGCTGATTTAGTCAACAGATTAAGCTAATAAAGAAATTACAGATATGGTAATTAGTTTGGTGTTTAGAACCAATACGATAAATTATAATGCGGTACCTAAACAACATGTTTATGAAATTTCATCATTTTTCTATGTATGACCCCTTAATATTCAAACATAATTTTAAAGATAAATAAATAAGGAGGTTTTTTATGTAATTGAACAATTGAACGTGAGAATACGAAAAATTTTACTGATTTTATTGCGCCTTAAAAATTAAAGGAAACAGTCTGTAACGATAATTTTTAACTTTAAAGTTATTTAAAAAATGTTGCATAAGGAGTTATTATTTGGGTACTGTTAATTTATATAAAATTTAATGCTATTTCAAATGGTATTACTTTTCATGTCATAACTACGTTAGTGTGGTTTTTATCGTCAAACTAATAGTACGAAGTTGTGCAGTTTGAAAAATCACAAAATACGCCATAGTAGCTAAACGGTTAAGGTCAGACAAGGGCTTATATACATTTTTTGTTCCTTTTGATAAGTAGAATCAACAGTTAAAATTAATGTAGTCAGTAGTGAATCACACTGTAGAAATGGCTACTAACTACCGTACAAAGTAGGCTGTTAAGTTTAGTTTGCCACAGCCGACGCGATGGTGTACACCGACCAACTAAAACCTTAAAACGCTATACATTATGTGTTGTTTACTTTCTGTATTTAATGTGTTTGTGTTTTTATTAATTTCTGATAACCTAAAAAGTGATAATATATACTTGAACATAATTGGCTGAGCGAAGCGAGGTCTCCGTTTTAACTCGACCGTTTGGCATTTCGTCTGTGTGTCTGTTTGTCTCACGATTGCGGCAGAACGCCTTGACCGATTTTGATACATTTTACAGGAATATTCCTTATTCCTAGGCCGAGCCAAGTATACATACGGTTTTTTCCATTTTTCATTTTTAACCCCTTAAATAACATAAAAATGGCGGCCGGACCGTTTCTCTCAGTGTAAGCTATTTTCCAAAGCCAGTGTGGCTTTACTGCAAGTCAAATTTAAAAATAATAACATTTTGCGAGTAGCAAATTTAACTTTCAACAAAATTGTATTCTTGATTTTTTTGTATCCCTATCGGTAAGCTCGCAAAATGGCTGTAAACTTCAAAATCGTCCAAGTTTTTGTATTTCAACAATGTTTTTATACGTTTATTCTAAACCAATTCAAAAGTGTTCCATAGCTTTTTTGTAGATAAAGGTCCAAAGAATTCATATATGCCGTTAAAAAAATGATTGAAGTAAAATTAACAAAGTTATTAGCTCAAGAAACAAGCATGTTCAGTAACGAAAGGAAAAGGTTCAACTTTAGACCTACATAAAAGTAGTAAAAATTATTGTAATTTTTTTATAAATTTAAAAAAATTTCGTAATTTAGTTGTTAATAGAATTGTATACAAATATTTATCAATTTGAAATTTCTTATTTTGAAAACTCCAGGTTTTATGTTCCTACTACAAGACTGCTAACAAAACTAGGCCTGTTTTGAACAGTAATTCAGGAATATATCATTTGCCCAAAAATGACTTATAATGATAAGAAAGTGTAGAAAATAAAACAAAGAATTAAACTGTATACCTGTAAATTATCATTATAAATTTCATAACAGTATTTGACTTAGCTTTATTTGAATTACAAAATGAGATGAAACAAATGAAACCTTTCTTTGTATAAAGGACATACAAAAAATGACCGTTGGACACCGTGGGAAGTGTTGTTACATGGGTTGAGATCACTATCACGACGTTTTAACATCGTTTGTTTTCATTGTCTCTAATATTGGAATATGATATATGATATGGAAGTTATGGAACTGTAAATACATTGTTAAGTTTTGGTTTTTTAAGTATGTAAATATTTAATTCTATGTTGTCCCTCTATAACGCGATATTTTTAGCTATCTTACGCATTATTAACCTAAATAAAACACAATTCCCCCTAAAAGAAAATCTTTAGCGGTTAAAGCTCAAGGAAAAGCAAAAAACGAGAACTAGAAATCCCGGAATCGCGGGAATTGCAAAATAATGGTCCACTGGCTAGACCTTCTGATTACTTCCTTACTGGTACACTATTTTTAACCTAAGCTCAAAACCACATTTGTTATTTCAACGAGCAAGGTCTACTGTTCACAGAACTACTAGTATTATGATCTCGAAACGCGTCGTAAATATGGCAGCATAAAAAAAGTCACTCAACATAATACGTAGGCCTATCAAGTAAAATACTTTTCGGTACTTATTTCACCTCTTTATAAGCTTCATTGTTAAATTGAAATAACTGCAATTACAATAGCAATAAAACGATTAATTTTAGAAAATATATATTTTTTTTATGTAGGTAGGGTTAAATCTAAGTATTAAAATTTTAAATTTCTAAGTAATTGCTTAAAAAAAAACTTACTTTATGGGTATATTCCTAGAATTGTAGACATAGGTAATTATTAAAGAGGCAAAAGTGTAGAAATACGTAGAAAATATATTTGCTTTACATCTGTAATTACTCTAAGTAGTAGAGTTTAAATAAGTGGAAAACCACTTTCAGATCCAATGTAACATCAAGAAAGGGTTTAAAAAAAGTGTTAATTAAAAAATGTCGGAAAACCATAGCTGTTAGGTCATAGTCAGAGTAGTTTAATTTCGTGGGAAGTTTATTCCGTGTCATAGTTATAAAAAAGTAAATGTGTGCGGTCGTGGGACCCCCGTCAGGAACGAAGTTCATTGCCTTTTCTTCCAATTTTTTACCAGCCTTAACGGCAACACACACACATAATTTTAATATTTAAAATGCCGTTTATTAGTTTGTTTTTTATACAAATATTTACTGTTTCCATAAGTTTAATGTTATTTTAATAAAGGCTTAGAATTAATTATAACATCAACGATAAGATCGTAAACACAGTTAACTGTCCGTTCATTGTAAATATATTCAATAAACATAAAATGTTGGTTCATCAGTCTAGGCCTAACCTAAAACTATTGTGTGTATGTTTAATTTATTTTATCTGTCTTAATGGCAACATACAAACAATAATTTTAGATTACGCCTACACTTAAAATGACTTTCTAGGCCTAAACTAAAATTTCAGCTTTTGACGATAATATCTAAACTACGCCGGACGGAACCGATTATATTTTAATTTAAATTTATTAACCAAAACACATGTTTCTTGAATGTATTTATATTCATTACCATAGCAACCAATTTGGTAACGCATTTTCGTTACCCGTATTTCATAGTTGTCATTGCCATAGCCACCAATTGATAACACTATTTTTCGTTACGTTTTCTATTTGTTAACTGCTACCACAACTTGTGTTAAGGAACTTCGTTCAATAAATAATATTAATAAAATATATGTAGTTCAAAGGCTATCAACAATGAATATATTTTAAAATTGTTGTATTTAAAATTATTTATATAAAATTTACTGTTGGGTAAATTAAATGTTACTAAAGCTATTGTATAGCAAACACATATTTCCCGTGCTGGCAGCACATTCCACAGGTTAGAAACAGCTGTCTTACCTGAAACAGACACGTGGACATTGTGCGCCCTCCATTGCTCGAGCCTGGCACTTCTTGCAACCACACAACGATACTCTCCTGCCTCCTGGTACAGTATCCGATCCAAACTAAGCTTCGGTCCTGGACCAATAGGATCTAAAGAACCGTCTTTGCCCACTCTACTCCAACATCCTGATGAACCTACAGGGCATTGTAGCTGGACAGCTCCTCCTAGTGTAACTTCTACGGCGGCTTCCTCTGACACCCCTCCGTCCATCGGAGTTACTTTAAGTTCTGTAGCATCATCTGGAATAATTGTAGTTGAAATTATAATTTAAATTGGCGTTAAGTGGACAGCTAATGTTATTACTAAGCTGCACACACTTTTCGAAAGTAGTGTGTTATACTCAAAAAACAGAATAAATCTGTTCATATATTTGAACTGTTTTGTGTATTAATAAACTGGTTATTTAGTAGTTTTTATGATTAGTTTGTGTAAGTATTTTGGTATACAACCGAAATATTTTAAAATTTTTGTACAAAGTGAAACAGTTATTTTGTTATCTTTCGATAGTTTGAAACAATTTGTATTCGTTTAAGACGAAATATTGCGGCGTCTCATTATCAAATACTAGTGTTCGAACCACAACAAATACAATCATGTGGGCTTAAGATAGACACATTTTCTTAGGAACATGAATGATTATAAAATATCCAATATCTTACTTTATATAATAATTCAGTATACCCTTAAACTTTTTTTTTTTTTGAACCTATTGATATCTATTTCTGGAAATGTACACAGGGACGATTTTAGTGCGTTTTTTTTAGATGAAAGAAAATGCTGCCATTTATATATTCGAATTATGAAAAGTAATTTTTATTTCAAGGGTACTCTTTGAGTTTTTTTTGTTTTATATTCATTCAATATTGAAACCTATTTCTGGACATCTACAGGTACGATTTTAGTGATTTTTTTTTAAATGAAAGACATTTTGTCATTGTTTTAAACAAATTATGAAACGTAATTTTCATTTCATCAGTATATTTAAATTTAAATAGTGACGTCTAATGAGTGAACGGGGGGGAGGGGGTAAAAGCCCCTTTACAATAAAAATCAATTGTTATACGCTACTTCCCATGATTGACACCTTTGTTTCATAAGTGGTAATCTGTTTGCGTTTGCGTCACCGCGGGGGTTGGCGAGCGAAGCAAGCAGTGGGCGGAGCCCTCTAGTATATTATACAAATACCATCGACTTTGATGATAGAATCATTATAATCATATTGGTTATTTTATTTCTCTCATTTAAAACAAACCGCACTAAAATTGGCCCGGTAGAACTCCAAAAATAGTTATCAAAAACTATTAACCTAAAAAAATAATAAAAAAATAAAAAAGTTCCGTTATAAATAGTAATTGTTAAGGGTGCTAACATGCAAAAATAATGGTGCACTATACAACTACCTGAAGGTTAATTTAGTAATCCTCTATTATACTCTCAACCACACAGAACCTTTCAATTCATAAATTCCGGTGCTAGGCAACTGATATAAACATTAACTTTTAGGCTAAATATAGTAGACCAGTTTATAGCCAAATCAGTATTGAAGCTGTTTGATTTGTTTAAATGTATGGACTGCTATTGGTTCAAATACAGCTTTTGACTAAGAGCTTCTTACCAAGGCAGTAGCCAGGAAAATTTTTCGGGGGTGGGGACCTGGGATTTCAATTTAAACTCTTTTAAAATTTTCACTGCTAAGGACGCACATGTGAGCTTGACACTGAACACTATGAGTAGCGGCCGACGCACAGTGGATTGCACGCCAACCCCCGTATTGGTAGTATTTTCAGTACACAGTGCAATGCGTGCTTCACACGCCAACCACCGCATTGGGAGTATTTTCAGTACACAGTGCATTGAGTGTTTTTTTTTTTTGAACCTTCATAGTTTTCTTATTTAATAGATCAGATCAAGCTCACAAGACCTACTGCATCCATGTGTATTGTACGTTGTAGTTTAATCAAGCAAATGTAAATATCAGTATGCATACAATGCACAATGACGTAAAATATGTTGCTGTTGTGTTGTCCATTTTATAATTTAATTTGCACTTTTTAAACCTAGTATTAAATTTCACATCTTAATTTTGGGATATGGGGGGGGAGGGGTCTGATCCCCCATGGCTACGGCCTTGCGTCGTACTTATTCTAAATCTTCAATAGTCACATGTTCACGAAGTACAATCGATATACAAACTATGAATTGTTATAATAAATTACAAAACTAATTAATTAGTTTAGTAATAACTACCTATGGGTGAGTTTAATTTGTTTTAAAATAATCCTAAAAAGAAGAAGAAGCATAAATAGAAAATCACTGTGAAAAACCATTCAAAAGAAAGCATTTACTCATGCAAACCAGACTTGCAAAAATAACTTCAAATCGAGTTAATTTTATTTTAAAGTATATTTCTCATACATGAATTATACAATATATACTTTATAGACAATGTTTATGACATACATCTGACATTAAGGAAGTATCCGATAGAAGAAAAATCTCCCAGCAGATGTCGCGTCGTACATTTGTACCATCCACTGTGCTCTCTTCTGATTTCAGTGAAGTTGAGAAACCCACCAGATTGTTCTATTGGAGGCATACCATCATCTAGGAAAGAAAATAAATCTTACACATTGTAGGTGGGAATAATTCCATATACTGCTTGACGTAATATTTATAATAATTTTAACACATTGACAAACTAACGATTTGAAGTTACTGGTGTTCATATTGTATTAAGATTACATTATAAAGTATAAGACATACAGGTAAATAAAGCAGACATAAACTTAAAATGTTTATGTGCAACTGTTTATGTTAATATGAAGGGTGATTCACTAGGAACGGTTATACCTCATGAATTGGTTATTCAGCTAAAATGAGAAACAAAATTTCATATGAATATAGGTCCGGAAAAGTTTTGTTTTCCAGATATTCGACATTTTAGTTTTTTTTTTACAAAATAATTCATATCTAGGTGAATATTTGACTGAGTTCACTCTTAGCATTATGTTTAACTGAAAGTAGATCTATTTTAAGAAAAAAAAAACTATTATATTTAACTATGCGTTTAAAAATTGCTGCTGTTTGGAAATTTCAAACCTAAATAATTACTATAAAACCGTACATTTAAAAAATTTCAAGATACGTTTTTTGTAGCCCTTTAATTTCTTTATCGGATGGTGTGACTGTCAAAACAAACGGATGCACGATAATAGTTAAGATATGTGTACAAATTTGTTTGTAAATTCCGATATCCTATACCAACGCAGTAAACACAACGATATTTTATGTACCAGTACATATGCTGTTATTATCTTACCGTAACTACTGTCCTTCGTACGATTGTTTTGACAGTTACGATAGTGAACAAAAAGGGCTAGAAAATGGAATATTGAAATTGTTTGTTAAAATGTACGGTTTTGAGTAATTTAGGTTTGAACTCTTCAAACAGCCGCCATTTTGAAACGCATGATTGGAAATAAGACGCTTATTTTTCTTAAGACAGATCATTGTTAGTTTTAACTTCATGCCAAGTTTGAAATTAATTAGTCAAACATTTCTCGAGATATGAATTATTTTGTAAAAAGAACAAAATGGCGGATATCTGTAGGGCACATGTTTATAGGAACTTTTTTTTATTATTTTTATGTAAGGATCCTACTCCAGGAGTATGGCGTCCTACTTAAGAAACGCCCTGCATAACCCGTTGAAAGAGAACTGCTTATATTCTTTTTATTATAATATGCTAATTTCCTGATGACATTAACTGCATGCCATTGGTTCACATTGTATTCACATATGCAGTCGCAAGCGTACAATATTTTGTTTTATAATTAATATTTTGTTTCGAATTTTTGTGGCAGAGGTTAAATCGATCTGTAATTTCAGTGATTTGTTAAACTGTAAAAATCCATTTTTGTTATATCCATTTAACCAAACACAAAAAGTGTCATGACCAAACCCCCAGAGATTTGTTGAATACATTTGGCATAGTACGGTTATATCTCAGCAATCAAATATATGTATTTACTGTGTTTGGAAATGGGAATTCAAATATATTTATCAGGATGCTAGTAAAATAGGAACAGTCTTTTATGTACAACAAATATTTGATTCCTGAGAGAATAATTTGTACTGAATATTCACATTGAAACTTCTGCATTATCAATATCGCTTAAGCGCACAATGACTGCATAAATTAATTAAATGTTTCTAATCACATTTATAAATGTTCTGAAAATCAGTAGATACGTTATTTAAATTACTCGTTCTATCCCTCTGTTGAAATCTCTATTGTACATGGGGTATGGGACCAACCGTGCAGTATACGTAGCGGGCAAATAGAGCAATTTATAGGCATGGTTTCAAATAGAACACCACTATTTCGATAATAATTAATACAAGAAATGCCTTTTTAGCGAATTTCCATAGGAAAAATTAACTATTGCAGTGGCCCTTATTGAAAGACCTAAGGTCGGCAGTAGTAAATGAGCACCGATCATGGTCTACATGGTAAATGAGCACCCCTAGAGGAAGCTACATACCAAATTTTATTCCAATCCGTTTGGTAGGTTTTGATAAATCGTTATTTAGTAACTTTGATCCCCCAAAACCCCCCCCCTAAAATTTCGAATTTTCGGAAACCCTTTATTAGTGCGCGTCTAGAGCCTAGAAAGAGTATTAGTGCCAAATTTCAAGTTTGTAGGCCTCGTGGTTTTGGAGAAACTGTGATGAGTCAATGAGTCAATGGTATTTGGCTTTTATAAGTATAGATTTATGTATATATGTGTTCACACTCTAGATTTGCCGCACTTTAAAATAATAATAATAAAATAGGTCAAGCACTTTAAAATAAACAATTTTTGTCTCTAGAAATTTTTTCTAAAAATTCTTCCTTTTCGAGATATTAGCAACTTTATGTCAATTTATTTCAACACGTTTAGGGCCGCCATTTTGGTTAGAGTGGACCTTTCGAAGTCCGGTTTGCGGCAATGTGTTCTACTAACTAAGACCTTTAATTTGATACCAAACTCGACCTATGCTGCTATTTAAGAATTTTTTCTGACTCCTCGTGGGCCGTCCCCCTTAAGGGATGAAAAAGTGATAATACCTTAAAAGAGTAGACATTTATGGCTATTATTGATATACCAAGTATCATTACTTTATCTGTAATGGTAAAAAATATATTACACCGTTCCGGAACTTTTCAATCACACTGTATTATCAATAAATATATTACACTATTTATTTCTTATGGGGATTTTTAGTAACTTTGAGCCCCCCAAACCTCCAATAAAATTTAGATTTTTTTTAAACTTTTTCTTAGCGAGCACCTAGGGCCGTAGAGGAAGCTACATAATAAATTTCATTCCAACCCGTTCGGTGTTTCTTTTTAGTAACTTTGACCCAACAAACCCCCCTAAAATTTCGAATTTTTTTAAACCCTTTCTTAGCGAGCCTCTATGGCCCTAGAGGAAGCTACATACCAAATTTCATTCCAATCCGTTTGGTAGGTTTTGATAAATCGTGATTTAGTAACTTTGATCCCCCAAAACCCCTCCCTAAAATTTCGAATTTTCGGAAACCCTTTATTAGTGCGCGTCTAGAGCCTAGACAGAGTATTAGTGCCAAATTTCATGTTTGTAGGCCTCGTGGTTTTGGAGAAACTGTGATGAGTCAATGAAGCAATGGTATTTGGCTTTTATAAGTATAGATTTATGTATTACAACGGACAAAACTCGTTGTAGGTCTTGAGTTTAAATTTGCAATTAATTTTGTAAGTTTGAATAATAGGGACTTGCAGTGAGTTAAAGCCAAATGTAGGTCACGAGATCAGCATGTATACGCGGGCGGTCTGTTATCGGGTAGAATTAAACTTTTGGACCCTGCCTGTCTGAAAAGGATTGGGAACTTATAAAAATTACTTAAAAGATTCCTACGGGAAGCCAAAATCCAAGATTTGAGTAAAAAATAAAAATCTTCGGGAAATACATTACGCTAACGGCGGGTGTATTTACTGCAAGGTTAGATATTAAAAAATCATAAAGTTACGTAAGATACGAGCTTTCAAAGAATGAGAAAATTTTCAAAATTCCTCTAATTTAAAAAAGAAAAGGTTTTTTAGGCTTTTCTTAAAAAGGCCTAAAATAAAGGTGAAATAAGTTTTAGCGAAATTTTGTCATATAAAAAAGTTAATGGTAATTCATAAAGTTTAAAGGATAAAAAAGTAGGTTAAAAATAAAGTTTTTTAAATTCTAACTAAAACAAGTTTTAGTGTTGATAAATGTAATTTATAATGTAAAAGAAAAACTAGAAAATTTATAAAAGGAAAAAGGTGATAGAATTTGCACCTTTACAGCTAATGGAAAATTTAAACTCAAACTTTTAACAATTCAAAATAGTAAATAGTATGCAAACGAAGTAGTTATGTAAAAATAATCCAGTATTTGAAATATGTTTCGGGAGTAAAGTAAAACCCTAGTTTGTGAAAAATCGTTGAAGTCCCTAACCTCACAGCAAGACAACCAGAAGCAGAAATGAGATGAAAATCCGGCTAGTAAATGAAAACCAATGGACAAGAAAAGTGGAAAAAGAAAAACCGAAAGAAGTGTGAAATTAAGACTTTTCCGGGAAAAATCGCCGCGGAAAAACGCGCGCGGGTCGTGTACGCGAACCAGGAGTCGTACGAACGTCACTCGAGTTCGTGTGGAAAGGTAACAACGAGCTGAGGAAAATGATGTCAGTTTCAGGAAAATCGGATAAACCCTGGAAAAGTTACATGGAAAAAGGATTTCCATAGCACAGAACTGAGGGAAGCCAGATAAGAACGCAAGACAGTAGAGGGGAGGTCCAAAGACGAGACTGATGGAAGGAGAACAGGGTGACCAGTTTACGAAAAGGGGCGTACTCAAAGAAACAATAGAAACTTAATTAAAGCAAAGGCTAAATCAGGTTACAAAATTATGAGAAAATTATAATAAAATTCAGGATGAAAAGTTACGTAGACTAGAAGTTTGAAATTGGCGAAAAAATGGATTTTAAAGCATTATGGAAATACAGTGGTAGAAAGCTTAGGTTGGCAATGAAATAGTGCCGAAAAACCTTATATAAACGATTGCTCGGGGAAACTCGGGAGGATTATTATTTTTTCGATGTAACATAACGCATCGCGCATAAGCCTTATTATTTTTACGATGTAAGTTGACGCATCGAGAGCAGATACTTGTTTTTTATAAAATACTTTAGCGTGCTAGAAGCTGAGTATTTTCTTCGTTAAACTTTAAATTTTATAACAAGTAAGAAGATACGGCATTGCGGTTATCATCTGGGATGCAGCAATAGACACCGCATTAACTCTACACGGACTTCAGTGGCAACTTAGTCTATACAAGTTGGCCTAACTTGGGATTTTCTGGAAGAAAAACATAGCCTACAGGACAGCTGATACATGGAGTGATTCGTATAGCTTCCAGACAGGACTCCAGGACACCACCAGGCGGCCACTAGGACATGCAACTGTAGCTACGAGGGAATAGACGAACCGGGATAGCAGACACGGCATCACCACATCCATCTTTAAGAAGACATCCATCATACATCCAGACAACCCTACAGGACACCACCTTCACCCACAAGACAACTCTATCAGCACGCAGAACATCTGTAGCTTGTCATCACTAGACAGCGTTCGCGGATTTCACCACAACGTCGTGACGCCTGGACAAGTGTGAAAAGGTCGGTAGAAGCGTAAAATACGTTAGTCCCCATTAAATTGCCTGAAGTAAATTCAAATAAATTTATTTTAAATACTGGGTTACTTAGGATGTTAGATTAAGAAATATTTGTAGTTAATTAAAGAAATAAATTCATTAAATCGTAAATTCAAATTTTCATTAAAGTATAAATTACATTAAATTGAGTAATAAAATATTAAAATAAACTATAATAAATTAAGAGATTAGTTCTGCCTTATAGTTTTAAAAAGTTATTATATTATTTGAGAAGAAAGTTATTATTTGGTTTTATTTGGAAAATATTAAATACAAGAATTTTGTTTTATGTTTAAAATTAGAAAAAGGAAATTATTAAAATTTTATTTTGTTTTATAAAAGGTTATTATTTACAAAAACACCTAATATTCAAATATCCCAATAGTTTATGAATTTTAGATTAAGAATTGATAAAGTGAAATTTCATAAAATAATTGCAAGCACAAATAAGCAATTTACAAGGTTAGTTCCAGTGTACTCACTCTTCAGAGGTTTACAAAAAATAAAATTATTAACTTGTGTTCTTACTGAGCTAAAATTAAAAATAAATTACTGGAAGTATAAAGTAAAGTTTCTTGTCAGAATAGTCAGTGAACTGAATATTCGACGCATAGTTATTTCACCTAGGCCAAACAAAGTGAGATTGCCTATAAGACTTCCAGTAGGTGGAAATAACTTATTCTCCAACGAAGAATTCACAATTATTCAAAACAAAGGTTATTCGTTGTAGAATTGGCGCTGCCAACGTGGGGTTCGACGCGTTGCAGTTGTGGCCAAAACAAATTATTCTACAACTTAATTCCTCTAAAAAAGAATATTCGTTGTAGAATATATTATGTGTTAACAATCTAGCGGCCGCATTTTATCCAATTTGGTCCAAATTTGGTATACATGTTGGTTGTCTACGTCGCTCGGACGAGTTCGTTAGCCAAAAAACACCAACAGCAAGAAGCACGTTTTTCGACCGGAAGTAATACATTTTTTGAGATTTTTCCTACGAGAATAAATGTTTTTTACAGTTTTTTCTACAAATATAAATGTTGGATGTTATTCTGCACATTTTTTTTACGCGACCTTAAAGCTCGCTTGGTTCCTCCAAAATTGATCAGAACGTAAAATACCATAGAAGTACCCGGTTCAAAGCCATGTGGTGGATTCTGCCGCGGGGTTGGCGTGCGAAGCACGCAATGCTTTGTGTGTTGGAGATACTCCCAATATAATGGAGTGCGAACCATTTTGCAGCTATTCAGCACCGTCGTGAATATACCTATTTCCCAAATTGTTGGTAGAAACCCTAAAACATAGGCCTATAAACTTATTTAAAGTCGAATTATTTAAAGTACTCGTTCTGTCCCCCTGTTGCAATCTCTATTATACATAGGATATTAGAATGTAGCGAGCAAATATAACAATTTATACACATGGTTGCAAATGGAAATCAACTGTTTCGAAAATAATTAATACTTGAAGTGCCTTTTTCATATCGTATTGTAATAAATCGCATATTTCGAGAACATTTTTCATTACTAAAAAGTGATCAAATATTGAAAGGTTTTTTTAGAAATAAACATTTGAAAAATATGTACCCTATTTGAGTTGCATGGTCTTGTTTTAAAATGGCAATCTAAACCTGAAAGTCTTTGAGTTTTGACAGTTACACCAATCATGTCATACTGAATCAAATGGGACAAAAGTTTCATTGTAATTTTTTTGTTAAAATGTACGGTTTCGAATAGGCCTAACTTAGTTTTCCAATTTTCAAACAGCCGCCATTTTGAAACGCAGTGTTGGATATACTCGCTTATTTTACTTAAGGTAGATCATTGTTAGGTTAAACTTCGTGCAAAGTTTGAACTTAATCGGTAAATATTACTCTAGATATGAATTATTTTGAAGAACAAAATTGGTTGATATCCTGAAAATTAAGCTTTTTCTGAACTATGTTCATATGAAACTTTGGTTCTTTTTCCGTTATACGGACCACACCATCAGTAATACAGGCTACAGAGAAGAACATCGAAACCACTGAAAAGGGAACAAAGCGTACTCTGACTAAATAGGTTAGGATAGAACCTTTTAGGTATTTTTTAAAATTATTATTTTAATTATTTAATTTTGCATATTTCAAGAGAAATGCAAAAATAATAGTAAACAAAAAATTCCTAAAAGGTTCTAACCTAACCTATTTAGTCACAGTATGTTTCGTTTACTTGACTGTGGTTTCGATGTTCTTCTCAGTAGCCTGTAGTGATGGTGTGGTCCGTGGTGACGGTCTGTATAACGGAAAAATACCGAACATTTTTTTCTTATTTCTACTTATTTCCTGAAGTACTATCCTTACCTCCTGACACACCCAGTATAACCATAGTATGTTTCAAAATGTTTCGTTTATATCTAGCTGTCAGTTTGTGTCAAAAGAAAAATAATCAAGTTTTCCTGATAAATGATAAAGAGTTAAACATTGTCAAGTTACTTTGTTTCTTTAAATGATATCTATATATATATAAGCGAAATATTACTCACTCACTGACTCACTTATCACGATTTCGCAAAAACTACCGAACGGATTAAAATGAAATTTGGTATGTAGCTTCCTGTAGGGCCATAGGTGGTCACCAAGAAAGGGTTTGAAAAAATTCGAAATTTTAGGGGGTGGTTTGGGGGGATCGAAGTTATTAAAAAACGATTTCTTCAAAACTACCGAACGGATTGGAATGAAATTTGGTATGTAGCTTCCTCTAGGGCCATAGGTGCTCACTAAGAAAGGGTATGAACAATTTCGAAATTTTAGGAGGGGTTTGGGGGGATCAAAGTTACTATTTCAGATATTTTATTATTATGACAATAGTGCTTTTATTATTTAAGATCTATATGTATAAAAGCCAATTACCACTCACTGACTGAACACTTAAAAAGAATACAATTACGTTAAAAAGACTAAAAATACCAACCACCACGGGCAACGCCGTACGGGTAGCTGACCCGTATTGTATAAAGTCATTGTATAAAATCTGATGAGGAATAACTATAAACGCAGCCAGTATATATAAAAAAGTAACATATAATACAAAAACTGATAATGTTCTCTAAAATGCAAAGGGAAGTCTGTAATATAATAACAATAATTATATTTGATCTCTTAACATTTGCCTTTATTTACTTTATTTTTATTATTTTCTCTTGTCTTCTTTGGACATCTCCCAGTTTGAGAACATGATTAAGTATGTAAAGAAAACTTCAATAATTCTAATGTTATTCATTATTATTACATTGACACTAAAAATAAAATAACAAGATTAACATTGAAAACTGTATCAGATTGAAGTAAAAATATCAGGTTAATTTTCCCACTTCACAAACACTCACGATCGCACACCTTTACATGAAATCATTATGTATACATAACGATGCGTACAAAAATCCTCACAACAAATAAATTATTACATAAATTAGATAATACCAAATATAAAAATAAAATAATACTTTTTAAAGTATATTTTTAGTAATTAAATTAGTTTAATTATTGCAATCTATATTGCAATGGTAGATGAAACTGCTTACGGAGAAGCAACCTTTGCTAATTTAAATATTGAACAAATTCTTCTTTACTTAAAGTTCCTTTGTCGAAACCCAGTTTTCGTAATTAATTTACTTTATGACATTCGGTCCTGAAATAAAAACATCCTTATTTTCTTCTAAGTTACACAAAGCGCGATTGTATTCATTTAAAAATATCATACTTATGATCTGCGTTTTAAACGGAATAAATTGTTGACACATCATCTAAATTTAAAAAAAACTTTCTGTTGCATAAATCTTGAGTTAAATTTGTTTAAAGTATTAAAAGTGCAATGTGATAAGAAAAAAGTATTATACACGGTATATAGTGAACGTGATGGAGCTACCAGGTTGTGTGCATATAATCCGATGTTCTTGAAAATACTTTAGGTGAAACCAACTTTAGTATATTTACATGCCTTATACGAGTAGTTTGGACGAATTTACTTGAGTGAACATTATACATTTGTTAATATTTAAATTGTTTAATTAGTAGTTTACCAACCTTTTTGCCAAACAGGATTAGCTGGTGGGTTCGAGTCCACGTCGCATTTAAGGGACACCGGGATCCCTTCTCCTAGAGGGATTCCAAACCCCGGAACTCTGCTGATCCCAAAGGACGGAGTGTCTGAAAACAGTCCAAGCTTTGTAAATGGAATACATATTAAATATTTGTGGCTTTGAATGTATTAATGTTTATTGTGTAAAAGAAATTTGTAGGGTTTATTTTGTTCATAATAGTTTCGGACTGATTTTGTAGTAAAAGTCGAAGAATTCAACCAACATCCATCATCAAATGCAAACGTAAAATTAAAATTTGAATGATAGGCCAGTCGGTAGGGGTCAATTTAGACCAAAAGTACCAGTAACTTACAATACGGCTGATTTTTTTTCGACTTTGGGAAATCGATAGACTGATAAACTTTTTTTTATGTTAATCTACATACTTTAAGGTACTTATAAAAAAAAATCAGCCGTATTGCTAATTACTGGTAGTTGTAACCAATACCGACTGGGCTATCAATAGCAATCATCAACACGTTCACTGCAACGCAAATTTTATTGCGTACTTCCTATGCTAGGAGCTGACCTTTTATTTTTTATATTTTCTACTTAATAATCACTAATATTTTAAAAAGGACGCACATGTGCGTAAATAGCACATAACCCTAAAATTGGCTTGCGAAGCACGCAATACACTGTGTATTGAAAACACTCCTAATACGGTGGTTGGCGTGTGAAGCACGCAATACACTGTGTATTAAAAACATTCCTAATACGATGGTTGGCATGCGAAGCACGCAATGCACTGTATATTGAAAATACTCCCAATACGGGGTTGGCGTTTGAAGCACGCAATACACTTTGCATTGAAAATACTCCCAACAGGGGGATTCTCGTGTGAAGCACGCAATTCATTGTGTATTGAAAATAGTCCCTATACGGTGGTTGGCGTGCGAAGCACGCAATTCACTGTGTATTGAAATACTAGAAGAGAACGTGTAATATAGATACATATGTTTATATTGTGACCTTACCCAAACATAGCAGTCAAACAAAACACTTGTTTATATAAACTGGGATACCAGCAATCACACATACACCATAATAGCACTGATGATAAAGGACCAACTGGGGTATATTTAATGTAGTAAATACGTCGATACTACATCCTGCATAAATGTATACACAGTTTATTTCAATTAACAAAAACTAGCATTTTTTTACCCATTGTGTTATACCCCATTGTGCTAAACCTTAAAACCCAATAACATGTCCAAGAAAGCATGTGGGTAACGGGCGGTAGCCTTCGGTATTGATGTGGGGTAAGGTATGAGCGTAAGTGCTGCTTGCCGGTTACTCGTTCGCCCGGGCTGGGGTAACCTTGTCATCAACGAGGACCTGTTTGAGGTGCTGGCAACGGTGCTTCTTGTAGGGAATGGGACGTCTTCCAGGAGATCTGGAGTGTCGCTGAATTCACAGGGTAGTTCAGTGGGCGTGAATGTGTATCCATAACCGTAGCCATTGGTTTGGCGGGCCAGTGACCAGTCTTGGCTTTTAAGCAGAAATGCAGACTAGTACCACGGGTGCGAGGGGGCCCTACTGGAAGCAACTCCAGTACCCTCTCAATTGCGGTTGGCATTATAGGGGTAGTGTCACTGCTGTTAGTTAGGTATTCGCCCTGTAGCCTATATTCTGAGTGGAGACTGGTTTTATGCCCCTGTGGTTAAGGTACACCAGTCTCTTAAGGTTTCGAACAACTCACAAATAGTTGTTAATTAATATAAGATTATATAAAAATAATTTGAAACAATGGTACAAACCTCTAGGATAGTTTATTTTTATTAACCAATTTTGTCCTGACGTTATACCTCGATATATAAAAACCCAAAAATGTCCACAGAGAAAAGACATTCCATACTGTTAATAATTTGTCATCTAGAATCAACATATAAACGTTTCTTTATACTGTAAACATTTATGTTTTATTACTAATGTCGTTTTATTTTGGTAGCCAGAGAATAGGTTAAAATTCAATGTGTGTTTTTTGAAAGTAGGAATTTCTAAAAAATATTTTTCCCACTATGGGTTGTAATATCCCTAAATAGGAAAACTGTTTATATAAAAATTGTATTTTATAAAAAACGCCTTCAAACATATATTTTTATAAATTTTACGTATTTAAGTACAGACATTTTACGTTAAGATAAATATGTCTTTTCTAAAATAACGACGAAACAGCTGTTTTAGTTAATTAACACCTGATTTCAAACTTTGAAGCAATTATTTCTATTTCTAACTTTTAGGTTAGGTTTTTATTAAAGTGTAGAGCTGAACCTTGCTGGTTCTGTTAACCTTTATTATAACTGCTCTTATAAAATATAAGAAATAATTTGATTTGAACATTTAGCATTATTTACCATCTAACATTTGGGGTCATTATTAATCCTACACCTTTGATATAAAGAAAACATAACACTATTATGTATATAGAATGTACCAACGCGGTCGGCGTGCGGGGCACGCAAGGGTTTCCCCTAGTGCTTTATAAATCGTTAATAGTAAAACTTAAACTAACGATTAGGCATATCCAGGACACCTTATTATACTGCAAGTAGATAAAGTAGGATTTATTTTGTTTACTTGAAAACAAGTACGATCTAAACAGACTTTTGCTTCCGGTGTAATAATTTATTCCAAAATTACTTTTCAAATTTGTATACTGATATTTATTGTTACTAATAATGTACATTTAGAAACTGTTATTAAATTATTTTAGAATAAAATCTATTGACTTGTTTAAGTGTAATTAATTGTATAAATTTTTACAATTAATTACACTTAAGCAAGTCAATAAAACTATAAACTATACAATTACTTAATATTTATTTAGTTAATTTGATAATTACTTTTTAAAGAGTAAATAATTGAAATTGTGAACCACAGTGGAACTTTATTGAGAGAGAAAATTATACCAGCGAAGTTTGAATAAATTAATATTCAATATAGATATCAATAGGGAAATTGCGTCTATATATGCATTAAATAAATACGTAAGTTTCATGGTGTAATCCCTCAAGTTTTATGCATTTCATCCAGCGTACTGTAACAGCTTAACGATAAAATATCGAGATTTAGAGCATTAGTTAATTGGAATCCGGAATAGACATTATTGAAATAGTATAAACACCAACCAGAGATAAATATCAATCAGAGTGTAGAAACATAATTTCCCTCTTGGTATTCAAATGCATACTTATTTGTGATGAATAAGAAATACACTATTTACATTTTACATTTCATATTACAAACTAGGGGCGGTATCTGCGTGCTCCGCACGCCAACCCCGTTGGAACCTTCTTTACACATATGTTATGCTTTCTTTACAATAAAGTTAGGATTAATAATAATCTCAAAGCTAAGATTGTAAATAATGTTAAAAGTCCAAATCAAATTATTTCGTATAGTTTATACCATCGGTTTTATAATAAAGGTTAAAAATTCAGCAATGCTCAGGTCTGCCCTTAAACAAAACTCTACCTGAAAGTTAGAAATAGAAATAATTGTTTCAAATTTTGAAATCAGCTGGTAATGGAAATATTAGAGCAAACAGCTGATTGCTGTACCCACACTAAAAATATTTAATAATTAATTATTTATTATGGTGCTCCATTTTCCATAAGTATTAAGTATAGTTTATGTTGTTTTTACTAAAAAAATACCGAAAAGTTAGAAATACAAATAATTGTTTCAAAGTTTGAAATCTGCTGCTAATGGAAATAGTATAGCAAACAGTTGATTACTGTTATTATTATAGTCAATAACATATTTAATGGCGCTAAATATTTAGTATACTTTTTGTAGTTTTTATGTTCAATAGATGCTGCTGTTTAAAAAAAAGTATATACAAACACGCTTGTATTCAAATGAAAGTTTGTTTCAAAATTTCAAACAATCGGTGACGAATTTTCTGAGATTATCGATTTTGAACAAACGAACATTTACATTTTTATTTACACAGATATGAATCTGCACTATAAAAAGGAAAGTAAATCTAGATTACACGATGGAAAAATGTTTTATAACAAAAAGAAAAAGTATGAATAATAAAAAAACTTAGGGATTGAATTGCATTGTAACATGGTTAAAAACAAATACGCAATCCAATATCTCGGTTTGAATGTGCGTAGTCAAGTCTAGTGATATAATTAAACGCAATTGAAGCTACAAATTTTAATGTAGCCTATTTTATTAATGTAGACAAATTATTGTTTTCCAAAACACTACTATGTTTTATTTCAAGCGAGACAATAATCGTGCTAAAATTTATTTAATATAACATTTTTGTATTTAAGTAAAATTCTAGTTAAACGCTAATTAAGTTTTCTAAAAACAGGTATTTTTAGAAGTAATTTTCAGTAAATGCTTACATTAAAAAAACAGTTAGGAGTATACAATTATTGTTTTCTTGGAACTCACTACATATAGAGTGGTTCCACTAACCTGAATTTTGATTGTTCAGGATCTTTAATGTAAAATTCAGTGGCCTCAAAAATAAAATCGTTACGAAAAGTGAAAAAAAGTAGCTTAAGGAAGTCACTTTGTATTTTTGTTTTTTTGTTAAGTCTCTTGAAACATAAAGTGCATGGAAACCTTATTTCGATTGTTTCAGAATATAAGAAACCGAGGTAGGCCTACAGATAGATAGAAACGCCTAAAGGAGCTTGATTATACTATTCAATGAGGTAATAAACTGTCATAAGTTTAAAATAAAATTTAACTCTTAAATATTAAATAGCCATATTTTAGCAAAAGACTTAAGTAAGTCACACTACAGTGTTTAACACGTTCACTGCTACACAATTTCCTATTTCCTATGCTAGGAGCTGACCGTTTATTTTTTTTATGTTTGTAGTCTAAATTAGTAGAAATTAGTTTATTTTTTATTTTTTAACCTCTCTTACGTAATAATTACTCATATTTTAAAGCGGACGCACAAGATGTGTGTCCATAGCACATAGGCTTAAAATTGGCGTGTGAAGCACGCAGTTCTCTGTGTATTGTAAATTATCCCAAAATAGGGGTTGGCGTGCGAAGCACGCAATGCTCTGTGTATTGAAAATAATCTTGATACGGGGGTTGGCGTACGAAGCACGCAATGCACTTTGTATTGAAAATACTTCCGATACGGGGGTTGCCTTGCGAAGCACGCAATGCACTGTTTATTTAAAATATCCCCAAGACGGGGGTTATCGTGCGAAGCACGCAATGCACTTTGAATAAAACATTCTTCCAATACGGGGGTTGGCGTGCGAAGCACGCTATGTAGTGTGTATTGAAAATACTCCAAATACGGGGGTTGGCATGCTATGCACTGTGCGTCAGCCGCTTTTCATAGTGTTCGGTGTCAAGCTCACATGTGCGTCCTCAGCAGTGAACGTGTTAATACCAATTAGCAAGTGGCTAAAATCTTTAAATTAAGCCTTTTATTCCTATTTCAATTTTGGTTTGTAATAACTGAATGTAGATATCTAAAATTTTTTAAATTATTTATTATTTGAGATATCGAATTTATTTAAACACTTGAAACTTATTATAAACTAGTGATCCAGTGCGTTTGGTTCTGAAGTACAATCTCACTCGACATTCAGAGTAGCAATATATTAGGCTGGGTAACTCTTACGTCGACAGAAATTCCAGTTATGGTTACAACTTCGTTTAAACCTCAATCATTTTAGGCCTACTTGGTTAGCTATTAATGTCTGGTCAAAGGCATTCCTACTTTGATCCCCCCTCTTGCTTTTCAAAGTTATATACCATATTATTGGACGCTCCACAATAGTTAAGCTGGCCGACTGAAGGGGGCAGCAGGAATTGTATTATGTACAAGAGGCATTAGGGGAGTCGGTATCATTTCACTTAAAATTCATAAGCACAATAAAATATATAATCACTCTATATACATTAGAAGTATTTTAATAAAAACCCTTAATAAGTAAATCTAAGTTTTTTTTACATTATATGGCAGTTTGTTAAACTATTTCTGTAAAATAATTAAATTTTATTTATTTATCTATAGAAGTTATTTGTCTTTAGTGGATTTTTTTTTCTCTTCAAAAAGTCTGATTTCAGCAGAAAGTAGCTATAGTTTACTTACATGTCTTGATACTGTACATCATAAACTAGTTCGCAGGTCTGACTTTTAATTATATTATAGGATTCATAAAAAAATAATAAAATTTTATTTTTACATAATTTATTGGTTTAAGGGGATTCGGTAAATTAATCTCTGCCACGTCAATTTAGCCATTTTTAAGACCCTGTATCTCAAAAACTACTTACTAGTATTATAGGATACAAGTAATAAGAATTGGGTTCTGCATAGTTTACTTAATTAGACAGAAGGGGTTTATAAATATTTATATTTTTATTAAAAAATTGTTTTTAATAAAAAGAAATATTCTATGAAATATAAAAAAAAATACTGTTTCAGTCATTAGATGTTATCAACAAAACTGTTATGATAATTTCAAACCTTTATCTTGAATATGTACTTTCCATGATAACGGGTAATTTATGTGAAAAAAAACAACTTTAGGGAAATTGATATTTAAGACGAACTGCCCAGTAAAATCAAAACACATTTATTCTTTTACTATACAAGATGGATTAGAAGGAAGAAGGAGTAGTGTTAAAACCCTCTGAGGATGATGACCATGTCATCGAAATCTACATAAGGGTAGTAAACATAACTTACAATTTAGTTGTTTGGTTATTGTTTTTGTTCCTTGTTTTGTGGTTCGGGGTTTTCTTCAAATCGGTGTGATCTATTCTTTTGTTACATAAAATATATCAAAATTATTGTTGGCTGAAAGAATGATTTGTCCCTATACGAAACGCAAAATAAAAAAAAAATTGCAATTCATCAAAATATTACAATCATATAAAATATTCAAGAATATTATTATCTATTGCACGTCATAAAATAATAAATGAGGGTACGGCTTGACAACTTAATAATACGTTTTTTTTTATAATACAAACATTTATTTATTTATTTCGTGACTCATTAAAGTTAATCAGTCCCAGAATGTAAATATAAAATGAATTAAAATAGATTTTTGTGTCCATATAACACTAGCAAAATCCTCTTAATATGTAACAATGAAAGGGAAATTCACACTTTAATATTAATACTGTGGTACATTTTCAAAGATTCGGTCAAATACAAAATTTAGTTTCGTTTGAAAATTGTTAGTTAATTTAAGAGAGCCATCATCCTAAAGATGAAGTTGTTAACACACCATTTGTACTTAGTTATAATGATGTCAGAAGTAGTGAGGTTACGAAATGATTCTAATTAGGATTTTTGTTAAGACATTCAATTACACAAGTTAAATTATTAAAACTTTTCAAGTGATAGGCTGTTTGCTAAAATGATTTTGTAATTGCTTGCAAATTATATAAGGGCCTAGTTGGCTAAAATACGTTTTGCTATAATGTGCATCTAGGTTTCGTGCACATTGTAATAATAAACGATATAATGATCTAGATTAAAACTTAATCAGCAACATATATGGTATCTTGTTCGTACAAAATAGTTTCATTGACTTGGTCTTGTATTTTGACTCCATTACATAAAATAAATCACATATTAATGAAATTTAAATACATATGAAGTTTACGCATTTGTACAGACACTTGTTGCATTAAAACTGGTGTAACACAATATCACTGGCATCTGTTATTTTGCTTCGTAATACTGTAATAAAATTTCCATGGACCACATAGAAAACGAAATACCAAAGTATAGTCAACGAATTTGGTTTATCTAATTCATTGATTTATCAACCACAAATTTTATTTGAAAATATTAAAACAAACATTATAACATTATTTTAAAACAACAAGCACTAGGATTTTGAATTTATTTGAAATTTAATAATTAACGTCCTCTATTACTCAAATTGTATTTATATAGTAATAATGAAGCAGTTAAATTAATAACACGATTACATTAATATGACAACATTTTACTTTTCAGTTGCATTTCATTTCAATTATCGAATGAATTTACATTGGATTCGACTTTAAACGAGTTGTAAAACACTTCAAATTGTATCTAACAGAGTAAAGTTCAATTAAATATTCATTATACAGGGTGTATCGTAAGTAAAGAACCAAACTTCGGGAAATTGTTCTATGGGTAAAAAAAAGAAGAAAATCAGCATTAAAAAATTTAGGAAAAATTATTTTTTTCCAGATGTCCTTTATTTTGTTTATTTACAAAACAACTCATATCTAGAGAACAGTTTGAACGATTAAGTTCAAACCTGACATGATGTTTAACCTGACAATTCTCTACCTAAAGAAAATTAAGCGATTATATCCAATAAAGCTTTTTAAAATGGCGGCTGTTTGAATATTTCAAACCTAAATTACCCAAAAACCATACATTTCAAACAAAAAACTTCAAATTATCTTTTTTGTAGCCCTTTTGATTCCCTATAGTATA
>JAGFPH010001821.1:140688-152985 GCA_018207615.1 Philaenus spumarius
GGCTTAATCTGTTAATAAATAACTAATGAGCTTGACTTTTGCCAAAATAACTAGATAAAATAAAAGCTGAACACAAAATCTCACAACAAATACGTTTACTAACCTCAAACGCGTTTCAACGACAATTTCCTCAGTGATGCACGGGCTACAGTAACCATACAGTGAGTTATAGTTTGGTTACTGAAGCCCGTGAATCACTGAGGATGGCGACATTGTCTATGAAACGTGTTTGAGTTTAGTAAACGTATTTATTGTGAGATTTTGTGTTCAGGCTTTATTTTATCTAATCTGTTGATGTTAACATAAAGTATAATTTAATTAGTAATACCTCTGAAATGGCCATTGTGTTTCCTCATTTCGTAAGTTGTGTTAATTAAAATTTTACACTTCTCCCGTGTGGTCTTAAGCACACAATTACATTTTTTCATGTGGATAGTTTACAAAAATGTAATTGTTATTTTAATAAATCTACTTTCAGTGAGAAATAACACTACTATAATTTTGAGGGAGAAAAATTTATTAGTATTTATCTGTAATTGTAAACATTTTGAGGAAGACACAATTTATGTAAAACCAGTCTGAAAATCGCTCTTAAAATAGTTCACATAATATATTGTTTCAATAGTATTCGTGCATACTAAAAGTATTTTGATATAGTAATTCGGTTATAATACGTACCTAAAACAACTAAAAATATAGGCCTGATACTAGCAGCCGAATCCCTTTCTTCACACTGCCACACGCCATCGTCTTCTAATCTAACGCTTGATATGATAAGACGTCCTGATACGGTGTCATGAGTGTACCTGTGGCCTCTCTCTACCTCCACGCCGTTGTGAAGCCACCTCAAGTTTTGCCCTAAAGTACCATTGGTGACCTCACAATACAAGGAAGCTTCTTCGTGCTGTCTAACGATATATTCGATGGGTGCTGGGTCTTCCAGGGTAGCGTTGGCAGTGACGTCATCGCGGGACTTGCGCAGTGAAAGAACTCCATACTGGTGGTGTCTGAGGGTCACTAGGCCGTTGTTTCTTCCTGTAAAAATTAAAAAGAGATTTCTATAAAAAAAACCTGTGTTAAATGAACCAATCAAATCAAGATTTCATTTTCTTCATACAAAATTCTTTAAGTGTGTATGTCACAACCTCCTAAACGGCTGGACCGATTTCGATGAAACGTTTTGTGTGTGTTTGATTACCTGAATGGTTTAGATTCACAATTAGACCCGTCAGGTGGAGGTGCGATCTAGATCTAGGAATATTTTCTATATATTTATTCCTTTGAAAGTTTATGAAAATGTCAGATCGCCATCTTATAAATATTAAGTACTGTACTAGAAAGAATATGTTTCGCCTTTTTGTAGAGTTAATAATCACGTCTTATTTTATAGAGCTATTATATAAAAAAAATCTACTCCTTCTTCTCATAATTATAATTTATTAAGAATAGAATAATTACGCAACCAACAAGCGACCGCTGCCAAGGGAACCAACAAAGCGACCACTGCCAAGGGAACCAACAAAGCGACCAATGCCAAGAGAACCAACAAAGCGAACACTGCCAAGAGAACCAACAAGTGACCAATGCCAAGGGAACCAACAAAGCTACCACTGACAAGAGAACCAACAAAGCGACCACTGCCAAGGGAACCAACAAAGCGACTACTGACAAGAGAACCAACAAAGCGAACACTGCCAAGGAAACCAACAAGTGACCAATGCCAAGGGAACCAACAAAGCTACCACTGACAAGAGAACCAACAAAGCGAAAACTGCCAAGGGAACCAACAAAGCGACTACTGACAAGGGAACCAACAAAACGAACACTGCCAAGGGAACCAGCTTCACCAGTCTTGTGAACGAAGTACTGAGCCCAGAACTGCGGGAGAATTGGCCGGACAAGTGACGAAAACCACGCCACAAAGAAGGGAGGCAAAAGAAGAGTCGCTGACGTTACTGGGGGAGTTGCGCAGACCGCCAGGCTGTTTCTATTTACATCTGTTCTGCTTTACAAACAACTGCATCAACACAGCCTATACGAAAATTTGTTCTCGGAAAAGAGGCTAGACTCGGCTAGAACCTCCACCGTAGTCTCTCTAATGTGCCGTTATTTAAATAGCTCACCACTTTTTGAACCAGAATGACATTTCTGATTAAACCAAACTGTCTAACTGCCCAATACACTGAACGCCCGCGGCACCTAGCGGATAGATAACGTAACTCAGAAACAGTTGATTACCAAGCCTGCATGAAGCAGAGTTAAGGGCATGCGTAGATAAAGACTAGTTATATAATCGTCTCTTTAGAAAATCTCCCTTTGTTAATTAACTTTGAACTTCGAGACCTTCGTTCAGCCACAGACATAAAGGACTTGAAAACCTCATGGCGACGTGAACTTTTGCAAAATGCGAAGTGATACGTGAATTAGTTAATATTGAATCTACGATAGTCTTTCAAAAGTGCAATAAATAAAAAGACCAGTTATGTCGCGAAAGCCACTCATGTTGTAAATCGGACGCCAAGTTTCGCTAGTTCGTTAGCTTATCGCTACAAGCGCTTATCGCTACAATCATATTGTTAATCTAATTTATATTTTATTTTTAATTACTTTTGTCTGATTTGTTTCTTGTGGTAACTTCTGGTTGGATTTAAGTTTAAATGAATTTGAGCACAGCTTTTATTATTGTATGATATTATAAACCATAGTGGTTTGTTTAGTTGAGATGTTTTGGCATTGTCCATGTGGGCAATGAGGTGTTAAATTTTGTCTATTAAGTGTATAGCCGTGCATTTTCATTTTGTTGTTTGGGGAACCAGAGGCGGGCCACAGTTATAAAGTATTGATATTTTTCTTGATTGGTTAAATAACTTAAGTTTTATTTTTAATTATTTTGTAATCTAGTTTCCTGTGGTTAGTGTCTGGTTGAACTTACATGAGTTTTGTTAAGCTGGCATCTTTTATCTGGTATATAGCCAGAGAAAAGATTTCTCTGGTATATAGCCAAAAGTGGTTTTGTTTAATTGAGTGCTTTGGTCTGTCTTTCGGGTTCAGGGGACTGATCACCTTCTGTGCCTGAGGATGGTACCGAAACACTTTCCATTATCACTTAGATAATGAGGTGTTTGAGATATTGCCGTTTAGCATTGTAGTAACCAGAGACTATCCACAGTGAAAACATTTATAATTTTTTTTGGAGTAAATAGCTAAAATTTTTTTTGGGCTGTTATCTTTGTAAAGTTAAATTCATACAGAAAACACCTAGGCATTTTGCATCGGATACGTAAATTGAAATAAACATATATACCTTTTTTATAAACCTTTTACTTTTGCCTTCAGCAACATTTTCCAAATTTAAATTATTCACCTTTTAAATGTATTAACTTCAATTAGAGTCTGATTTTTAAAACAAGTATATGGGTGCTTGTTTCAAGGTCATCACTTATGAATGGGCATTTAAGCAATATAACCGACTCTAGCCAAACATGTTGGATGAAGGAAAGGCTGGAGGCACCGTCTCCGGTTACTCGCCTAGGTTGGTACGGCTCGTAATAGCATCCCTTGTTGCCAACCTAGTGTAGAGAGCAGTTCGTCTGCATCCCTCCCCCGTCTTTACAAGAGCACACCTCCGGGTTTATGGTGTGTCTCTGTCCCCTGCATTAAATTTTGTTGGCGCATGTGGTCCAATCCCCGCATGTGACCTTTTTACAGTTGGTTAACCTAGTCTAGCATGTGAGTCAGTTATATCGCCACACGTCCTATTCATGAAAAAATTTGTTACTACACTTTACATTTTGACTTATAATTTTTGTTTTACACTTTAGTTGTGAATTTTTTTTAATTTTGTTGTAGTCTTTAAATAGTTAAATTCGTTTATTTGCGATGGTAACACATTTTTTTTCTTTCCTTTTCGAGGCCATATTTAAATTTTGTTTATAGTCCTTCTGACTTGAATTTTTTTTGTTTCTACCCCAACTCCGTTGTTCGCGGGGGGAGCTGTGCCGTTATTTAAATAGCGCGCCACTTTTTGAACAAGAATGACATTTTTGATTAAACCAAACTGTCTAACTGCCCAATACGCCCGCGGCACCTAGCGGATAGAGAACGTAACTCAGAAACAGCTGATTACCAAGCCTGCATGAAGCAGAGTTAAGCGCATGCGTAGATAAAGACTAGTTATGTAGTCGTCTCTTTAGAAAATCTCCCTTTTTTAATTAACTTTGAACTTCGAGACCTTCGTTCAGCCACAGACATAAAGGACTTGAAAACCTCATGGCGACGTGAACTTTTGCAAAATTCGAAGTGATACGTGAATTAGTTAATATTGAATCTAAAATAGTCTTTCAAAAGTGCAATAAATAAAAATACCAGTAATGTCGCGAAAGCCACTCATGTTGTAAAGCGGGTGCCAAGTTTAGTTAGTTCGTTAGCTTCGTTTCGTTAGTTCACAAAACATGTGAATACGTTTAAACTCTTTGACATCAATTGCCAGGTAACCATTTAAACCATTTCTTAATTATTTTTACCATCTGAGTTGCTATATCAATTTGTAATATTGTAAATTTTAACTATAATTATATATCTGCAGTTACAGAATAATTTTGTAAATCCATAAGTAAATTTAACCTATACAGCCATTTCTTTGACCAAAGATACAGCCTATAAGCCTTCGGAAAATTTCAGTTTAAAATATAGTAGCCTTTTGTGCAATGTAAAGAAGAATCATATCCTTCTGTTCAATTTTGTGTTATTCATTTTATAAAACAATATGTTACCATACAGTCCATTTTATTTAAGGGCATATAAATTTTTGAATATCAGTTTACAGTTAAAGTAAATAAACAAAGTGTTCGTTATATGAATTGTATTTATTGTATTTCCTGTAAATAGCTAACTCAGGTGCTCAATATCAACTTTAAATAAGGTAAGGTTACAGATCTTTTGCTGTACTTGGTAAACTTTTATTTCTTGTAGGATTGTATGTACCATCTTCGTCTTAGCCCAGCACGCATTCCAAATTGTCATCATAAATTCTTTAAAGGTGGTACACTAACCAAAGACCCATTGGGAAGAGATCTGTGCATCTTCAGGTAACACTTGCGGTCCTTTTTAGGACCGACCTACACAATTAAGCAGTGTTCTAGACTTCGGTTTTTGGAATAGACGATACATAGTATATAATAATACGTCATTACAATTATTATTATAATATCAATATATTACAATATAGTTTTAATATAGAGAGGTGGGGTGTGGGTTGGCAAGCGGAGCGAGCAGGGGGCAAAGCCCCCTAGTCTGATTTAAAAAAAAAGATTCCTTAAAATAAAAAATATCGAAAATTCATTATTATGTTCCGTTTAGACGAAGTTTTAATTTATTTAAGTACGATGCTGAAACCATAACTCACAACAAAACCAAAATAAATTACACGATACAAAATACAGTGGTTACGAAATATATTAACCCTGTAAATTGAAACACTTTATTGAGCTATAAATCAGTGTTGTGTTCCTGAAGCAACCGGCAATTAATTAACAATAGGAGAAGGGTAAAGGGGCAGGGGGGGTTGGTACTTGATAAGGATTGACTTAATTTAGTCGTTTCGTGCACGCATGACAGGTGCTCCACTGGAGTGGCAGTGGCATGCAACAGTGAACTCTGGTGGGGTAAAAGTGTACAACAAATGAAGGCTTCAATTAAAGCCCTCTTTAGGAATAGGCCGCAATATTTCGGTTAATGGTGAGGAATTCAATGTAGAATGTAATTAGTTTTTAAAAGTACGTTATAAATTATTGTTGAGAGGAACGTACAAGTGTTTTAATATATAACTGGTTCTGTGGTCTCTGGTTCTGCGGTTTATTGCACTCGTTAAAAAATGGAGATTAAGTAATATAGGTACGCAAAATAATAACAGAATTAAAAATAGTTTAACAATAAAAACAAATATACCTATAATAACTTATATTTATCTAAAATATGAATTATTTATATAAACAGTTAATGCCGAATAAATTTATGTCATAAAAAAAATATAGAATTGTGCTATATGTATATACTGAGTGTTCATAAAGTCCCTTTAACCCCCTCATTGTTTTTGTCACTTAAAATAAGTTAACACAACTTTGTATGTGGTGCATAACAGTAATTATTTTTGGAAACCCATTATCTTGAACATAAAAACACAATGCAGCTTAGAACCTTTCTAAAAACAACAACTGTCACAACAAATGTATTGGAAATTGGAATTGACATCCCTAAAGAATCCCAGATAGTTAACCGGTCACCCGAAAAAGGCATAAACGGTCCACCCCTAAGAATATAGGCCTAATAATATACCAGTAAATCCTAGTGAAAAATCACAGGCGTATTAATTGGATATACATCAGAGATACATCATTTATACAAAATACCATTTAAAAACAACAGACTTTATGCAGGCCTGCCTAACTAGGCTGACGGGAATTTTGAACTCGTTAAATGTGTACAATTAATTATACGGATTGTAAAATTGATGGAATATTTGTTAAAATGTTTTTATTTATATGCGTTATTATACAGTGTGATTGAAAAGTCCCGGAACGGTGTAATATATTTTTTACCATTATAGATAGAGTAATGAGACTTGGTATATCAATAATAGCCATAAATCTCTACTCTTTTAAGGTATTATCACTTTTTTATCCCTTAATGGGGACGGCCCACGAGGAGTCAGAGAAAATTCTTAAATAGCAGCATAGGTCGAGTTTGGTATCAAATTAAAGGTCTTAGTTAGTAGAACACATTGCCGCAAACCGGACTTCGAAACGTCCACTCTAACCAAAATGGCGGCCCTAAACGTGTTGAAATAAATTGACATAAAGTTGCTAATATCTCGAAAAGGAAGAATGTTTAGAAAAACTTTCAAGAGACAAAAAATGTTTATTTCAAAGTGATTGACCTAAACAAAGTGCTCCCAAATCAATTTCGTATTTTTTTTTTTTTTAATTTTCTAAGATGAAGGAGTAATAAATTGTTAAATCAGGCCCAATTTATTCTAATTCCAACGTGGTAAAACAGTATAAATTAGCTTGATTTTTAACAGTAATTAAAAACTATCCAATGTACAGCTGATAAAACAGTATAAATTGGCTTGTTTATAAACAGCTGTTTTAATCGCTTTATTGACTATTTCGTGGTTATTTTGTAACCAACATGGCAACCCATAAGACCCTATGTTAAAATGTTTCAACTTTTAAATTTGATTTTCTCAAAAAATTACGTTTTTACACGAAACACAACTATATGAGGGTACTTAAAAATCAAAACTACACCTAAATACAAAATTTCTTTGAATTCGTTACAGCCGTTTTCGAAATCCGCGACAGATACAAAGATACAAAGATAGATACAAGAATTGCTCATTTAAAGTAATAGGATTAATATTATAGTGAAGAAATTAATAATCGAATATGTTTATATGTTATACGAAGATATACGAATATTTTCGAAGTTAAACGAATAGCTATCTCTTCTTTAAATTTGTATAAACGATTATTTTGATGATAAAACGTTGTACTTTTATTCATTGTAAAACCTCAAAGCAGATATTATAACGTATATAGCATACATTAGTTCTATAACTTATATTTAAAAAAATGAACTTCATAAGAAATTATAATGATTGAAATTGTAAACATAACCCCAAAGTATAATCTACACTGCGTTTGTTTAAGTATTACAGATGATGGGTGAAATCAGCTGTTATATTTTATGTTACTCACGTACGTACACTCGCTTTCATAGGAGTTGATAACCTAGGCATCACTTTGCATTTGTTAAACATTAAAACATTGTGTAAAGTTCCCAAAACGTGCAGAGAATAGTGACGCCTACGATATTCGATGACCAAGTACATAATAATAATGTTTTGAAAGTGAAAAGTTTTTTTTTAACTTAAAAAATTAGTTTAACATAAACTAAAATGAAATTATAAAATATCGATTTAAAATATGCATTTGTTTGTGTCCGTACAAATACAACCAACTGAATAGAAAGTTTAATGAATCAAAATTTAAATATTAAAATACAATATTCTAATTTCGTCGACATTTATGACCGGTGTGTAAATGACGAGGTAATATAAGTCTGCCTGCGTCTAAAGTTTTTCCGGTTTTTGCTGTGTAAAAGAAAGAATTCTCGCCAACTGTATGTTAATTAAAACAATTTAAAACATCAAAGGCGTGATTTTTGTTGGTTTCTGGATTTATACTTTGTTTTGTGTAGTAGCAGAAACAATCACAAGAGAAACGTTGAATAATGTAAATAAGCTTTCTTTTTCATGATTGGTACATTGTTAAACAAAGGATGGAATGAAGAATACATGAAATTTAATCATCTACATTGACTAACATTTTATAGTTTCAGTTTTATTATTATTTATTTGATGGTATTTTAATAATCCTTATAAATAAAACTGAGAATCTGTGTGTGTGTGTGTGGGTCGCCGTACGGACAAATTATAGAGAGTTAAGCCATGAAATTTTCAGGAAATGTTCCTTAGGTAATGTAGTTTTGCACCTATGTCTTAGTTTTTTGTATTTCCTCTAGGGCTTTGACCCACGGGCACCCAAAAAAATGCAATGTTAATCTTATGGAGTGAAAAAGACGTAAAAATCAAAACATTTGTCTGCTATTAAACTAACACAGCTGTGGTATATACTGTTTATTTTAATTCACTGCCATCTAAATTAGACATATGGGTTAAACTGCATTATAAATAAAACATAACGTATGTTTTTATAAGGTACCATTGGGGGTTGGCGTGCGGAGCACGCAGGGGTCTCCCCTAGTAATAAATATGACTCGATGATAAGTCACGGATATTTCAAAAGCATATGATAGAAATTTGATATAAAAATCCAATGATCTAGAATGTGGAATAAAAACGTTTTAATATAATACCTTTGTTGTAAATTAGGTTTGGATGTAAATGATTGTGTTTTCCGTCTTATCAAGATATATGAAATAAATAAATTTGTTAATACAGTAACTGTTTGCTTTGTTAGGTACATTTCTAAGGAAAACTATTGTTATATTCATTTCGAAGATTGCACCAGAACCTGGAAATTGACGCCATCGCCACCCATTGGAGTTTTCCTGTAGCATTCATACCGAAAATCGTATCAAGGGTGTTTTTGGGGCTCTCTTCTCGAATATGGCAACAGCGACGATAACCTGGGTACCTAGAGCACTTGATCCTCAACATCGACGTCCCGCCTGATACGATTTTCGGATCGTTTGTATGAATGTTACAGGAAAACTCCAGGTGATGACTTTGATGTCTAGGTTCCGTTGCACCAAGTACCCGGGGATGGTCGCCGATACCATATTATTAATCAGTGACCCAAAAAAACCCCAGGGGAAGAGTTTCGTTCATTTGAGTGTGAATTTCAGGAGAAGCCCCTGCGATAACGTTCATCAAAAATCCAGCTCCAGGTCGGCGATGCAAAAATTTGGAGGTCATATTCGAGATCAGCGACCTCGGAAACCCTCACAAACCTAATTTGAGTCCATTTCAAGTGTTATTAACCAAGTTATGAGTTTTTTCTAAGTGACTTCAGAAAATGTATTTTCTCGAATGCATTTTTCACTGCATAAATGCACTTTTGTAAAAAACTATAAAATGAAAAGTAGGTAAATTTTTTCAGATAATTTTTGGAAGCGAATGCAAAAACTCCATCTCAATCCGTCCATCGCATCAAATTTCGGAGGTTGAGTGCTTTATTTTCTCGGTTATACTGTTTCTGCGCATTAGGCATTTTAATGCATCTATTGTAGAACATGATCAGCGGTGTAAGCTGCCTAATAGCTATGATCACTGACTGCGGTTTAAAATCAAACAGTAAACATTTACTCGAGCAATGTGTGTGCTTGTGACCGAGTTCACCCATTTTGCATATCAGAGTCCGATTTATTGAATAGAAGACTCTCACAAGGCAAGTCACGCGAGACCGAACACGCCAACATAGGATCGTTGCCACTTAAAATATTAGGTTTAACTAGGGCTTTGTAGTCCAGCCGCACGATACAAGCACACATCCTTGACGCTATAGATGTGAATACTGTTGGTATTGCAGGATATTCTAATGTCCCTGCAGTTCTTTACCTCGTATTCAGTGGGACATAACTCCAATATCAACTTAAACAGCGCCCTGAAACTTCTTTTCAGACGTATTTTGATAAGCAAGTATGCATAGTTGTGTAGTAATTTATTTGAATATGTTATACTTATGAGTAAAATATGATTTGTTATAAAATGATGTTCAAACTAGGGGAGATTCCTGCGTGCTCCGCACGCCAACCCCGTTGGACCCTTTTATAGACATATGTTATGTTTTCTTTACAATAAAATTTGGGATTAATAATAATCTCAAAGCTAAGATGGTAAATAATGTCAAATATTCAAATAAAATTATTTCGTATATTGTATTACAGCAGATATAATAAAGGTTAAAAGAACCAGCAAGGCTCAGATCTAGACTCAAGCAAAATTCTGCCTAAAAGTTAGAGATAGAAGTAATTGTTTCAAATGTTTAAATCAGCTGTTATAAGGGTCGGCTCTAGTTAAACAGAAAGCAACCTGCGACTTCATCGTAGCGGCGGTAGGTTACGCGGACATTGCTCATCCTAAATCCATTTAAAACCCGCAATTGTTCAAATAGCGTTTAAAAAAAAACACCAAACCCTTGGGGACGAAATTCTTCATGCGAATGGCTTGGTAGTTTTTCGCTATAATTAATAGTGACAACATAAAAAAATATTAAAAATCAATGTTTTAAATTGTTAATAAATATTAAACAAAATGTTTTTCTTAGTTTTGGAAAAGCTATTTGCATGCATATTAGCCATAGCTTTAAAATGACATATCGTTCATAATTATCCGATCAAAAATTAAGGAAAAATTTGGATTTTAATTTAACATTGGTCTTATGGAGTGTCAGCCAACATGACCGACAGCTAGAGCCGACCCTTAATGTAAATGTTTGAGCAAACAGCTGATTGCTGAAAAAACACAAAACATATTCAATTATTATTTATTATGGCGCTCCATTTTCCATACACTATTTGGTATGGTTTGTGTTGTTTTTGCGTCCAACAGATGGCGATCTTTACAATAACCTAACCTTAAAGTTAGAAATAGAAATGATTGTTTCAACGTTTGAATTTAGGTGATAATAGAAATCAGGCGTTACTATTACAGCTGTTTACTGTAATTATTATAGTCAACAAATATGTTTAATGGCGTTCGCATTTTTTGTCAAATGTTTAGTGTATTTTTTGTTTTTGCATGCTCTTATAAAAAGTATATATAAAAACATGAATGTATTCGTGTGTATTATTGTGTAACAAATTTAAAGTAATCGGTGAAGAACTTTCGAGGTTTGAGATTTTGAACTAACGAACATTTACATTTTTATTTATATAGATTTTATACTTGTGAGTAAAATATGTTTTGTTATAAAGTTAGGCCTATGTTCAAATAAGCGCAGTGCATTTAATTATTGTTTAATGTTTATGTGAATAGAGCAATCTAGGAAATGGGACTGAGCAACTTTAGTCACTTTCTACAGAAATACAACTATTTCTCCAAATCTAAGTAAGCTGTAAACATTTCATTTTATCTTTTAAGAAACGTATATTGTCCCTTATATTTTTCTGGATGTTAGGTAAGTCTTTAACCAACGCAACTGAGAATAAAATAGTTTTTTTAGACATTTATAAGTATTTTATCATGTGCATTTCATCGTACAAAATTATCCAATTTCAATTAAATGTTTTGCAGAAGTTAACAGCCAAACTTCCGGAAATGATTAACTACTTGATAAAGCAAGAATACATGTTTTTTCCAAAAAAGCTTCCTTTTCCAGATATCCGCAATTTTTGTATTTTTAACAAAACAATTTATATCTAGAGAACGTTTATTGAGTTCAAACTTGGCATGACGTTTAACTTAACAATGATCTATCTCAAGAAAAATTATCGATTCTATCCAATTATAATTTTCAAAATGGTGGGTGTTTCATAATGTCTAACCTAATTACTCAAATACCGTACATTGTAACAAAAATGTCAAGACACCTTTTTTTTTGTAGCCCTTTAGATTCTATATCGGATGGTGTAACTGTCAAAACAATCGAATGAAGGGTAATAGTTAAGTTATGTGTAATCGTTTTTTTCAACCCGGCATCCTATATAGGCTACTGAAAAAACCCTCACCGTACTGCAAAGTTAAAATTAATGTTAACAGTTTTTCTGTCATGG
>JAGFPH010001821.1:152995-205513 GCA_018207615.1 Philaenus spumarius
TAGAGCTTGAAATATTTGCATTGCTGTAAGTTTTTTTTAATGTTGAGTATTACTGTAAAATCTAATGTAGTTAATGTCATAGTTAATTTAATATTCGTAAAGGCTATGATTGCAGTCACTAAATTAGTTAATGCAACTATAAGGTAAATCTAACATAATATACATCTAAAAAACGGAATAAAAACAATATCTTAATATGTTCACAATGTTAGCTTACTTACAAGGCATAAAGGCGGTTATTTATGCAGTGAACTGGGTTACATCCGCTGTACATCCTTTAGACGGTAGCCTTTTCCTGTTTTAGAGTTACCCTGTCCACAAAATTACAGTTTCTCACGTTTTTTACGAAATTCGAATTCAGTTTCTCTTCAGTACTCGGTAGACTAACAAGTAACAACAAAGACCACATCAAACAGCTACTGTATAACTAGAGTGCTTCGTTGTCGATCTTCTTGTTTTTTCAACATACATGGATGATGATCCTAGAAAACTATGACTGAGATAAACTCTCAGAACTTTTTATACTCTATGTTAGCAGCCCTTGAGGTATTAAAAATTAAAGAAGTTTACTGTCCCTATAGACCCCATAACACCTAACAGGCATTTATGTACAAAATAAATGGCTGTCCCTATTGACCCCGACATTGGGGGGAACAGGGACAGCGTTAAAAAAATCTATATAAAAATCAGAGGTAACTGGGGAAGAAAAATAAAGGTATGTATATGTACCTAAGAACGAGGACCAACTTTTAAGCATAAAAATTGGGTGTTATATAGTTTGGAAGCTAAATTATAGCAAAATAATACTCAAAATTGTCCCTATTTACCCCGTTTTACTCGGTATATAAGTAATCTATTTTCTATATATTTTAAATTATTGTTTTAACAATCATTCTGGTAATTTATCTACACATAATTAGTTTATTACCAAATAATATACTTTTATTTCAGAAAATGAAATAGATATACTTGTCCTATCCAATATGGAGGGAATCCATGTAAAGGAACTTATTTTTTAGTACCTAACTTCCATGTAACTGATTTAACATTACTACATACAACTACAGACAATTCATTCATATTATATCTTTTCAAATAAAAATATAAGGCTCAAAGAAAGAAAATTAACAACCTAGCATAATTGTTAATTTATATACGTCAGGCATTTCGCTAAAATATTTATTAATACCAACTACATCTTACAACAAATTAAGGATTTGTTAAAAAAATATTCTAAAAGATTCAGTTTAATTGTTTAGCTGTTTAAAAATGTGTGAATGAATTTTTAATATGTAGGAGTGGTTTTTAAGAAGTACTTTTCCATTAAAGCCTCAGTTAGACTGTCAATGGCATCAGTCAATTAACATGAATTGTTTTACGAATTTTTACATTTGAAATGACAGAGCCTTATTTTATTATTTTGTAAATATTTTTATGTTCTCCAAAAACCTAACAATAGCATATATAAATATTTTTATAATGAATTTTGATTACTTTTATCAGAAATAATTATTCTCATATATGAAATAATTTATGTATTTAAATTAATTTACGATGTTTACGAGTATTGATCAACCCTTGATAACGAATTATTAAAACCAAGAATGTTTTTTATTAACAAAAAAGTTACTTCAAACTAGCTTAACTACTACTCAAGATATTAAATATCCATCTTCGGTGGGAAATGTCGCAGTAATTAATTAAATTAAAAGTAATGAACTCATTTTCAAATACCGTAGCTTTAAACATAGAATTTAGGTAGTCATTTTTAAAAGTTGTAATTTAAAGCTTGAATTCTTTATTTTAAGATTTCAGTAAAAATGTTATGTCCTTAACTATGTAAATGACTACATACATTAATAACTACGTATATTATATAATATATTTTAAGTTATCTTACAGTTAATTTTTATTTTTTCCAGAACTCTTACTATGTAGCTTCTCTAACTGAATTACCTCGACAGTTAGTATGCAGGGGAAAGCTTGTCGACAAATTTCGAAATAAAATATCGGAGTTAAGAAAAGCTGTTTCTGTTGTGACAAAAATAACTATTGTTACAATAAACAAACTATATAGTAATTACAATCTTAACTAGTGTTAGAACTGTATTAGTATGAAGTTCACCACTACATCAGCTAACCTTGCAAGGCTGTTAGTTATACTGAAACACACAGAGCAATTACTCTTATGATTACAATAACTAATATGAGTGTAATATTTTGTAGATGTATTGCCTAATTTTATTATTTTTGTGACAATAACAACTAACTTACCAGTAAAGGAACACTACAGTATTAAACTCTCTACCTAATGTTATAACTACATTAGTTTATATTCACTACTACATTAACTAGCCTTGCGACATAGTTAGTAGTGCCTTAATGTCATAGAAATATTAGGCTTACTGTTGAACTTACATTTGCTACTAAGTTAATAACATTGCTATAACATCAAGAGATCAACAGTAGCTTACCAGTAAAGCTAACTACACCCTGCTAACTCGTAAAGAAATATTTCTTTTACCGCAACATTAATTGTGTTGCTGCAAGGATAGAGTTTTTTCAGTGTACCAACACAGTAAACACAACAATATTGTATCTACATATGATGTTATTATCTTTACCATTTTAACGTATGAAGGGATAGAATCGATTATTTTTCTTGAGATATATCATTGCTAGGTTAAACGTCATGCAAACTTTGAACTCAATCAGTCAAACCGTTCTCTAGATTTAAATTATTGTTAAAAATACAAAATGACGGATATATGGAAAACGAATCGTTTTTGGAGAAAAAAAATATTCTTGATTGTCTCTTTATTTTTACCCATAGAACCATTTAACGAAGTTTGGCTGTTTACTTATGGGACACCCAGTATAACTATTTTACATCTCAGGGCTTCTTTAGGCATCGGTTTACAACCTGCAAGAAGGGATTTTGGAAGGACATTTAATATATTTACCCCACCTGTAAGGTCGCCTAGTACGGCTTCAATAGGGGAACCTAGGGATTGCGTCTGCTCAGTAATTAGATATTTGCAAGCTTCGTTTATTAAAAATTCGAAAAATCCCATTTCGATTTATAATAGCTAACATTTTTAACTCACTTTTTCTAAGCACTAAATTGTAACGTGATAAGTAAATCTCTTAACACAAAATGGAAAATATAGTTTGTATTTTTTTTATTCTATACTATATGAGGATGCCAAAATATATCCTACTAAACTGATCTATGCTATAAGTTAAACAATAACTTTTTAATAAGAAAGATGACGTATTTTTTTATTATAATGCTTTGATGTTCATTGATTGCTATAATAAATTATTTAAAAAAAATTTAAACATATACCTTAAGAGAATTTTCCAAATACAAAAGTAAGATTAAATTAAAGTTTAATAATTGCGAAAAAAGGTAAATGAATAATAAGTATGGTGGAACTCAAATAGAAAAAGTAACAGTAAAAATTATTAAGAGAAACCACAGCCGTGCTTTGGCACTCCATATCCTTTGCCATCGCCGCACATTCTTATATTATTTCACCTCTTTTTTATTATTTATTTTTTATAAATGTGTAGGACTACTTACAATTAAAGTTAAGGTGGTAAATATTAGTAAATGTTAATTTAATCAAGTTATTAAGTTTGTTGTATAAGCCTAACAGATGTTCTGAAAAAATTAAAAAGTAACAGCATTACTTTGTAAAAAGGACAGCATGGCGGCATGTCCTTACAAATAGAGAACCTTTATGCTTCCAACGCCCAAACTTGTTACCAGAATTGGTAAACTATATTTTCGGTAATATAAACAGCACTAATTCTATACTAATATTATAAAGAGGTAAAATTTGTTTGTTTGTATGTAGGGGGTAATATCTGGAACAACTGAATCGATTGAAAAAATAGTTTCACCAATGAAAAGCTACATTATCCCTGAGTAACATAGGCTATAATTCAGTTTGATAAGAACGTTTTTCTTTTTAATATTTATAAATTTAGTCGGAAAAAATCTTAGGTTAGGCCTAGACTATTGAACCAACACATGTATTAACATTTATTAACATAGCAACCAATTAAATAAAATAACAGGTAAAATAGCTATTTGCTCCAATATTTTCATTAACAGCTGATTTCAAACTTTGAAACAATTATTTGTATTTGTAACTTTTAGGTTAGGTTTTTATTAAAGTGTAGACCTGATCATTGCTGGTTCCTTCGGTCTTTATTATAACTGCTGTTATAAAATATACGAAATAATTTTATTTGAACATTTAACATTATTTACCATCTTAGATTTGGGGTTATTTTTATTATCTAGGCCTACACCTTTATTGTCAAGAAAACATAACATGATTATGTGTAAAGAAAGATCCAACGGGGTTGGCGTGCGGAGCACGCAGGTGTTCCCCTAGTCTTAAATAGGTTCAATACATATTTGTAGCCCTTGTGTTCAATTGTTTGTAATATTTTAAGGCACAAAAATGGGTTGAATTTTTATTAAGATATTTGACCTATTATGAATACAAATGGATTACAGTATACTGTAATGAAATACAAAAATAGCTACCAAACGGCTAATGTATTACCCAGTGCCAAAGTAAATGCCAATTGTATTTCAATAGTTTAATAGAATATCGCAGCGCTTTATAACGTTTTGTATAATATTGATGTGTTTTTATACAAAATGTTTGAATTGTTTTTGCTTTCTCCTGAAATGGAAACAATAATAATGGAAACAATCTGGATGTTTCCAGATTCAGACTAAAGCATTTCGTGGAAAATAACCGGAAACTGCGAGAATCTATGTAACAAAATGAAAAAAAATATAAGTAGACTGCGAAAGAGATGAAAACATACATAAATAAATGCAGAATTGCAAAAGCTAATAAATTGAGTACGCGTTTACAGGGATTTACGAATTAATAGTTCTATTAAGTCTAGTATTAGATTTACATTCACACTAAGCTTGCATATCCGACAACAGACCACTTGCAAACAGCTGGTTTTGACAGTACATCGATAATGCCTATACAGAACAATGATCACTGCACAATGGCAGCAATGGACCCCATTGTTTGTGTAATCCATTCAGCAGTACTCCAAGTGGTAATCAATGCTGACTGCAGCAAGAGCCAGTATTACTTGCTGAGAGTTTGCGAGTGCACTTCAATGGGTTCGTACAGATTTAATTAATGAAAGAAAATAAACACAGACAGTTTTAATATTAATTTAAGCCTTCTTTTGTAAGTAACAATGCAGTTTTAAGGTTTATGTTTTATAACGGTGATTAGTTGTTTTGCTACTGATAATTCCTTCGACGAACAATCAGTAACCAAGGAAAATATTTTTGTGGAAATAATGGTAATGTGAAAAAAAAACAGTTTAGATAACTCGAAGTTATTCTACGACTGATGATAACCAGATAACTGATTGTAAGTAATTAATAAGTTACATTATCGGATGAATGATAATAGAAAACTTAAAGATAATAACAGCATACGTAACCACAATATTTTTGTGTTTACTGTGTTGGTACAGGATGCCGTGTTGAACAAAACCAATTATTACGCATAACTTAACTATTATTTTTTATCCGATTGCTTACCAGTTACAGCGTCCGATACAGAATAAAATAGATACAAAAAAGATGTCTGGAATGTTTTTGAGAAAATGTATGGTTTTGGGTAATTTAGGTTTAATATTTTCAATCAGTCGCCATTTTGAAAAGGAAATTTGGATACAATTGCTCATTTTACTTGAAATAGATCAGTTTTCTGTTAAATTTTATGTCAAGTTTGAACTTAATCGGTCAAAGCGTTATCTAGATAAACATTATTTCGTAAAAACAAACAAAATGGCGGCTATGGGGAAAACAAAGTGTTTCCGGACCCGTGTATAATTTTTTTCTGTTTCATTCCTATGTGCTGAATCATATCCTAAAATATTGCAGAGACATTACTAAACACCTGTATATACATAAATATTTTAGTAAAAGTATGCAAACCTCCCAATATTGTTTTTACGTATACTGTTATTAACTTAAATTTAACTATTATTCTTCATCCGATTGTTCTGATAGCTACACCATCCAATAGGAAAGGAAAAATTATACAAAAAAGGTGTCCTAACATTTTTTGATAAAGCTTATGGTTTTTGTGTAATTTAGGTTTGAAATTTTTATACAGTCGCCATTTTAAAACTCGTCACTGGATATAATCAATTATTTTTCCTAAAATATATAATTGTTAGGTGTACATTTATTTCAACTTTGAACACTATCGGTCAAACCGTTCTCTAGATATCAATTATTTTGTAAAAAAACGCATACAGACAGATGAAAAGTAAGCATAACAAATAAACAAAAGGTGACAAAAAAAAAAGACATAATTTTTTTACACGTCGTTGCTTAATGTGTTGTTCAGCAGGATGCCATATTTGACATAGATGTAAGGCTGTTTTTTCTTTGGTTTTGAGTTGTTATAATCTTTTTATGTTTTGCTACTTAGGTCGCTGTAAAACCTAACGAGAAAGGTGTTATTATTTGGTTGCTATGGCAATGACAAATATAAAATACCAGTAACGAAAAAGTGTTATCAAATTTGTTGGTATTTCAATGAATGTAAATACACTCAAGAAACATGTGTTTTTTTTTCGGTTCCGTCCGGCGTAGTTCAGATATTATCGTCAAGCGCTGAAATACATTCAATAAACATAAAATGATCGCTCATCAGTCTAGGCCTAACCTAAAATTATTGTGTGTTTATTTAATTAATATATTTTACCTGTCTTGACGGCAACATACATACAATAATTTTAGGTTAGGCCTAGAAAGTAATTTTAAGTCTAAGCCTAACCTAAAGTTATTGTATGTATGTTACCATTAAAACAGGTAAAACCAATTAAATACACACACAATAATTTTAGGTTAGTTCTAGACGGATGAAGCAACATTTTATGTTTATTGAATGTATTTACAATTAATGGACATTATTTAACTGTGTTTACCATCTTAGCTTTGATGGTATAATGCATTCTACACCTGTATTATAATAACATTAAACGTATGGAAACAGTAAATATTTGTATAAAAAACAAACTAATAATAAACGGCAATTGAAAGATTAAAATTTTGTGTTCATGTTGCCGTTAAGGCTGGTAAAAGAATTGACGATAAGACGTGATGAACTTCGCTTCTGACGGGGGTCCCACGACCGCAAACATTAACTTTTTACAAAATCTCGTCAAATCTAATTAGGTTTACATTAGCTAAAATCCTCGAGTAATATATTAGTACAGAAACAAGACCTCTTAAGATACAAGCCACATTTATATGTTTCATATTTTTTTTATGTTTATATGTTCTGTCCGAAGTAAAAGATTAAACAACACACGTTTAGGTTGAGTCATTTCCATTTAGTCCCCCTATTTATCTACTTTATCCGAAATCAAATCAATTTCCAGGATCCCCGCCCCTACCAATTGCTCCCGACTCATTTCCGGAAATCCGTATTGCAGATAATGTGTGAGGAAATTGCTTCCAGTTCCAGAGAGTTTTGGTTTAACAGTTCCATAAACATAAACTGTATCAGCCTTTACTATATTACAATTGATTCGATATATTTCGAGTACTATTTATTTAACTTACATGAATTTGATTTGTAGATTACATTTTTGACAGTTTATTCTTTAACTGAAATAAATTTTAATAACATAAATGATTTAAAAAAAGTTTATTAGTGATTAAACAAGAACATAGTAATTTTTAGTAACTAAAAAAAAAAAAAAAAAAAAATTAAGCAGTTCTTTCAGATCGATGTTTGTAACTGGGTATTTATATTAAACTAGTATTCTTTTTAATAATCGATTTTTTTTAAATTAAGGTTATTTAATGTAATAGTTTTTGTTTTTATTGTAACTAGAAATAATTTTTCAAGTTGAATTGTCAATTTTAAATCAATAATTATAGTCTCAATATTAAAAATGTTTCCAATCGTATACCACAAAGTTTATCGTGTTTTTACTGTATAATTAAAATTTTAAGACGTATAAAAGTAAAGAAAATGCAATAATTGTATATATCCGTAAATGCTTAGTGTATTATTTAGACAACTTTTTGTGATTTGTACAAAACAATTTTTTTTTTATTTTCAAATGACACAGAGTTGACGTTTTGTAGCCAGTGTTAAAAGGAACGATAATTAAGTGATTTAATTTTAAATTGGCATCTACCTTTTACCATTAATAATTTCGAAAAGCAACTCTATATACAAAAACTAGGGGCTCTGCCACTGGACGCTTTTCGTCCCAATTTCGTCTCGGCCTACGGTCTCAGATGGCTGCTTCGCTTAGCTCGCAGTTGGATGATCGGTCCTTAAATCTGACGGAAATTAGTTAGTTTGAAATTAAATTTTCTACAACTTTTCTATTTAACATGTTTTGCTATCTCTTTCCGTTTTCTTACAAAATGAGCTCAAAGTTGGAAAAAAAAAATACTTTTCCCGCCCGAAAAGTGCCTTTAAAACTCAAAAATTTTAACTTCTGGACATTTTACTGTTAGTCTCTCGTCGAGAGCTTTAATTCAAGTAAGAGGTCGAGGAGGGTACGATTACGGGAATTGCCTCATAGTTAATGTCAACGAACCAGTTCCCATCTAGCTTTATATAAGTAGATGAATGTTTGATTCTTTGTCCTGTTATAGACTCAAACACTATTCGACCGATTTCACTAAAAATTTCACATTTTATCCATATTATTGACTGAATTGTTTAGACGTTAGAACTGAAGCATTCTAATTGGTTGAAATGGGGTTGCTACCCCTACACAGTAAATATAAATAATTAAACTATCTATCAACACGCTATAAAGATAAAATTAAGTAAAATTCTACCCCGTCCGAAACTTTTAGACAGTGGAAAGTAGAAAGATGAAAATTAGGGAATGTTTTTGGCTGATTAGCAACTACTTTTACAAACTTTAAATATATCCCGCCTCCTTCATCGAAATAGTAGGGGTCCTTTGGCGGGCATCTCAAATTTATTAAATGTAAACAAAGTGTTTGTGACACATAACTTGTTTTGTCCTTAAATCACAAACATTTGGATTCTAAGCAGAGTAAGGTACGACAACCCTATCCAAAATGGCGGCCGAAAAAAGTTGTTTCGAAAAATATTGAACCCCTCCCTCAAAGTTTTAATCAATTTAAAAGGACAAATTAAAACTTTGGCAATGTCATATAAATAAGGATTATAAGGAATTTATATAAAGGCAAAATGTTGCATCAACTTTTTTTTAAATTTTTATTTAATTATAATATTTATTGGGATAATTTTTTTTTAAGTAAGCTTTAGTGAATGTTATTATAACATGTACACGAGGTAAACACATATATCAAGAAAAAATAGTTCAAGTAATTTACTAAACATAACTATACATTCTAGAATATTACAACTGTACATAAGAATTCCAGCTGTATTTAATAAGATCTATTTAAATTTTGAAATTTAAACAACTTCTATGAAAGCGAAATTACGTACGTGCGTACGTGAGTAACAATGTAATATAACATAAGAGCTGATTTAACATATCATCTGTAACGCAAGCGTAGATTATACTTTGGGGTTATGTTTACAATTTCAACCAATAACATAATGTGAAGTTATCTTTTTAAATAAGAGTTTTAGAACTAATGAAAACCATAATGCCTTACAAGATTTGCTTTGAGGTTATTAACTGAATATAAATACAAACTTTTATCATCAAAATATTAATTCACTTATGCAAATTTAAAGAAGATACCCATTCGTTTAACTTTTGAAACATTTGTACATCTTCGTATGATATAAAAACTTATTCTGATATTTATTTCTTCATTATAATATTATTAACTTCTAAATTATTTAATGTATAAATATGAAATAAAAAGCAATTAAAAATAAAAATTTTATCTTTATTGTGATATGTACAAATGCAAATAAAAAACAAAATTACAAATAGGCCTATAGTTTTATGTTCCTTATAATTGTGCACATTTACCACTTGAAAATTAAAACAGCATAGGTAGGTCTATATAAAGTTTACTGTTCTTAAATTGTATTTTTATCAAATATGATGTATTTCTAATGTTTATCTAATTAATCTGCTTGTGATTTTTCACGGAGGCTCAAGGCTTTAGGGGGGGGGGGGGGGGGCGGGCCAGGACGGGGGGTTGGAATTTAAACCCTTTTAACATATTCCCTGCTAAGGACGCACATGCGAGCTTGGCACTGACCACTATGAGAAGCGGCCGACGCACAGTGCATTGCGTGAAGTATTTTTAATGCCCTATGCATTGAGTGCTTCGCACGCCAACTCCCGTGTTGGGAATATTTTCAACGTACAGTGTATTGCGTGCTTCGCACGCCAACAACCGTATTGGAGGTATTTTCAATACACAGTGCATTGCGTGCTTCGTACGCCAACCCCCGTGTTGGGAATATTTTCAATAATACAGTGCATTTGCGTGCTTTACATGCCAATTTTAAGCCTGTGTGCTATGGACGCACATGTGCGTCCGCTTTAAAATATTAGTGATTATTAAGTAAAAAGGTTTAAAAATAAAAAAGTAATTTCTACTCATTTAGGCTATGAATATAAAAAAATAAAAGGTCAGCTCCGAGCACAGGAAATACGAAAATTACGTAGCAGTAAACGTGTAAAACACCAATTTCCGTGCTTATTTTTAAAATTTCGATATAGTTCCCGGTGTACAATATTGTAGGATGTAAAAGTAATGATGATGAACGATTTTGTTTTGTTAGAGTAAAGTATTTTTGTTGAACCTTCATAGTTTTCAATAAACTTGTTGAACTTACCGTCCAATAGTCCAATTTCACACGTCCAACGACGGCTGTTTCGGCTATTCAGCCATTTTCAAGTTAGGACCATTGTCCTTCGTCATTAATAAAAATAAAAACACATAGTACACTTAAAAACACTTACACACACGAGACCACAATTACAAAATAAACGCTCGCACATTTTAATGTCCGTGTGGTTAGATCACTGTTCACGGCTAGACATAGTTTCATAGTTTTCTTATTTAATAGATCAGATCAAGCTAACAACTCACAAGAGAGTAAGGCTGTAACCTGCTGCATCCATGTGTATTGTACGATGTAGTTTACTAAAGTAAATCTAAATATTATTATGCATGCAATGCATAATGATATAAAATATGTTGTTGGATCCTCTGTTGTGTTGTCTATTTTATAATTTAACTTGCACTTGTAAATGTAGTTTTAGTATTATTTTTTACTGCTAAATGTCAGGGGGGTTGACCCCCTGAAACCGCCCGGCTACGCCATTGTGGGGGCTTACTAGTTATAAATATTTTAAAGTGGTTTTATTAATCTGTATTAAGTTTACTAAAGTATGACACCTAATTATGAATTGATAATGAATAATTAACGTACATTTAATTAAGTTATACTGAACACAAATCTAACAGAACTATCTGTTCCACTAATCGTGTGTTTGTATCCGTATCTTGGGATGTATAGTGACAGTTAACTTATAGTTGTAAGTTAAATCCTAAGAAAGTATAACGAAGTCTCTGCGACGATATCTTGCAACATAATTAAGCCGGGATTTCATTCCCTAAGCTGGCCTTGTCAAGCTATTAAATAAATTGAATGACTCCATTGTAGTGCAGGCAATCTACTATAGAGTGCACTTAATAACTTTAAATTATAATGAGGATCATGAGTGATGTGAACTCAATCCCGAATCAGAACATGTGCAAAGTGCTTAGAACATGTCTAACGATATGAATAAACCATTCTAAAATTAGATTTACAGAAATTATAGTTTGTATCTTTTTGGTCATCATTTCGAAATAACGCGTGTAACATACCAGAAGTTACGGAATTGGTGTAACCAAGAAGTATAAAATAAATGCAACCCCTGTAATTTGTTAGTCAACATTTTTTAGAAAACTAGGGAACCCCATGCGTGCTCCGCACGTCAACCCCGTTTGAACCTTCTATACACATAATCATGTTATGTTTTATTTATAATAAAAGTGTAGGATTAATAATTTTTTTTTTTGTGTAACGTCCTGCTGTTTGCACTTAAGGCTAATGAAGACGGGACCTACATTTTTACGTGGAATCCGAACCACAGCCAACGATGTCTGTTAAGAAACCATTTAGAAAATTATTCGGGGTCAATGGGAATTGAACCCGGAACTTTTCCATTGATGGTTGCCATGACGATTGATAAAGCGTTGACGCCTTAACAACCATGGCCATCAATTAATAATAACTGCAAAGCTAAGATGGTAAATAATGTTAAATGTTCAAATCAAATTATTTTGTATATTTTATAACAGCAGTTATAAACAAAGGTTAAAAGAACTAGCAAGGCTCAGATCTACACTTCAATAAAAATCTAACCTAAAAGTTAGAAATACAAATAGTTGCTTCAAAGTGTGAAATCAGGTGTTAAAGGAAATATTAGAGCAATAGCTGTTTTATCTGTTATTTTATTAAATAAGTTCGAAATCGATCGAATGGTTTTCTCTCTAGCTTTGTGTAGGGCCTACTTATAGACATTTTGTAAAAAAACACTTTTTTGTACTCAGGGATTCCCAAAACGGATATTTCAGCAAACATCTCAACAGCGATTTTTTGCGATCACTATACTTTCTCTATACTATAGTATAGTGAGTAAGTAAAAGAAAGCAATTGAAAAAATCTGATTCCAAATTTAGTTCTCTTGAAGGTCTTTAACTCAAGGTATCTATTGATTTTTAATTGTATTCATTTAAGAAACAGACTACACACCAACCAAATATGCCATTTTGTTGTACCGAATAAAATAATATATATCCATACTAATATTATAAAGAGGTAAACATTGTTTGTTTGTTTATATGTAGGGGGTAATCTCTGGAACTACTGAACCGATTGAAAAAAATATTTTTACTAATAAAAAGCTTTACTATCCCTGAGTAACATAGGCTATCATTTCTTATTTCAATATTTGTAAATTTAGTCGGAAAAAAAAGTGTTTTAGGCCTACATTGGTAAACCGTCATATTTCTTGAAGGTATTTACATTCATTACCATAGCACCCAATTGAATAAAATGACAGATAAAACAGCTGATTAAAATTAAAATCTGATTTCATACTTTGATGAAATAATTTCTAGGTTATGTTTTTATTAAAGTGTAAACGTGAGCCTTGCTGGTTCTTTTGACCTTTATTATAACTGCTGTTACAAAATATAGGTTATGTTATATTACTGCTGTTAAATTTGATTTGAAAATTTAACATTATTTACCATCTTATATTTGGGGTTATTATTAATCCTACACCTTTATCATAAAGAAAACATAACATGATTTTGTGTATAGAAAGTTCCAAAGGAGTTGGCTTGTGGAGCACGCAGGGGTTTCCCCTAGTACATAATATAATATATTTTAAATGTATGCTCCGACTTGAAGTTATAGTTTTTCTGATTTGTATCAAATTTATTATTCTCCATGAGATTTATCACGTGGTATACTAAAATGTTATGTAAGCCCCGTGAAAAAATCACACGCAGATTAATTAGATGCACATCAGAAAGACCTCAATAAAAAAAATAATATTTAAAAACAACAGTCTTGGTCTAGGCCTACCTAACTATGCTGATGGAGATTTTTAACTCGGTAAATGTTTATAATTATTATAAGGATTATAAAACTGTTGGTAAATATGTTAAAAAATTGTATTTATATATTTAAAGAAAGATAAAAATATTATCTTTGAATTGCTTTTTAATTCATATTGATAGATCAAATGATGTAGAAGTTATTATTATGAAGAAATTAATAATGGAATATATTATACGTAGATGTACGAATGTTTCCGAAGCTAAACAACGTTGTATCTCTTCTTTAAATTTGCATAAACGAATACAACGAATATATTGATGATAAAAGGTTGTATTTATGTACAGTTCATAACCTCAAACAAATATTATAACGTATTATAGCATACAATAGTTAAATAAATCATATTAAAAAAAATACTTTACAATAAATTATAATGATTGATGTTGTAAACATAACCAAAGAGTATAATCTACGCTGGGTTTGTTTAAGTATTATATATGATGGGAGAAATCAGCTGTAGTATTATAAGTTAGGACTCACGTAAATACGTACACTAGCTTTTAAAAGAGTTGATTGGTACAAAAACGATTAGTAATTTCAAGTATGCACTATTTATAAATTTATTTTCTTAAAACTAAACTTTATAAGCACTAAACTAATTAACTAATTAAAAGTAATTGAATCAAAATGTCAATCAACTCCATAAAGAATATAACTAAATAGTCAACAAATATAGGAAACATAAAAGGTCGTTCATACTATAAAAGGGTTAAAGACTAATTCTGTACTTTTGATAAATTATTTGCTCTCAAAGTGGTTTAATTATCATATTAAGGGTCTGCTCCAGTAAAAATAAAATGGATTTTTATCCCATAAGCGCAATGTTAAATTTCAAACCATTTATTTCGTTTACTTTCTATCATAAAATTGTTTGCAAGGTCTCATTTTAAGCACAGTCACAATACGCATCCGTCTTGCAATTTACATTTTTTTTAAATTTCTTTCATTTGCCAAGCAACTGACATTTAGTAAGTACAAAGTTTGAATTTTTTTCCTAACTCAATAAAAAATTAATAATTAAAAATAATTTGCAAGAAGGATCCGAAATTTTATAAAGAATATTCTGTTTTTATTTCAACACTCAATTACAAAAGATAGACTTATAAATGGTTTGAAATGAGGCAATGTCAAAGCGTTCAGCTGTAAGAAATTGCACTGTTTATATAGGGAACAGTGATACCGGAAGTGCGTTTCCTGTTGCTTTCTCGTTTACTGGAGCAGACCCTTAAATAGACTAGCTGAATACCCGTGCTTCGCTACTGGGATTTTTTTGCATCACTATGTTACATAATTGTAATATTTCTCTCTCATTTTCTTGTATCTTTCATTTCACAAAAGTGAATTATTACTTGTATATTTAATTAGTTTGGAATTTATTGCTCATTGACTGCCCGTCAATTGTCTTCGTCAGAATATGAGGGCTGAATAAATTCAATTAATTAAAAATAAAGAATTCAGAGTGAAGAGCGTCTTCTTTTTCAACCGCTAAATCTGCAGACTAGTAAATCACAGTCTTAGCTAAATATTGCAGATTGCCCATATAGCCTACGTCTTTAATATACGAATGCATAGATCGCAATAGAATTAATCAGCTCACCTTTTAAAATATTTTCTTAAAATTAATAAGTGCCAAATTTCAGCTCTCTTGCTTAAATTAAAGAATTCCAATTAACATTTATTGTTTTTAGAAGTTGTTATCACATTTTCACCCCTTAGCAGCATGTAACAAAATGTAAAACGGGTTTTCTTTTTATATGTGCTTTTCAAGAAATAAATGTACAAAACTTCAGCATTCTAGCTTTAAGTAAAGTATAACAAACCATATTATTGTTTTAACGGTTGTTTTAACCCTTAAAGGCCCAATATTTTTAAATCTTTTCTTAGTGGGCTTCTAGCGACTATGAGCACCATGTGTAATAAATTTCACTTTAATTGGAGGTATGGTTTTTGAGATCTATAACAAACAATATTTATTGTTCTTAAGGGGTTGTTTCAGCTCTTTCAGGCAAAATTTTTCATACATTTTAATAGCTATTCTGCTATTTCGTAACAAAACAAAGATTATAAAAATTGGTTCAGCCGTTTTTGAGTTATAAGTGGTGTAACAAACCCGACTTTGTTTTGTATATATAGATTTAATTTGATTTTTGTCTAATATTGGTGCTGTGAACAACTACCAGAAATTATTATTATTATTTTTGCAATAATTTAGTTATCTCTCAACCTCACTTTAGTCTCCTTTTAAAACGCCTCTTTTTTCTAGAGTAGACAGATGGAAATGTGATGTGTTTAGGTTGAAGAGGGCAAACCGTTTGAAACACTTTAAAAAATAACAGTGTTTTAGGTGAAACAAATTCTTCCTTTTTTGCTTTAAAATTAATATATTAATCATGTATAATTTCACGTATAATTTTAAATACAAAAACCTCGGGGAAAGTACATAAAAGTACATTTACTTATTATAAGATAGGTAAAAAAACAAAATGAATTCAGAAAACTGGATAGAGAATTAAAATGATCAAAATTTCACGACTTTTTTTAGCTTATCTGATACTGCGCTTACAGATTCCTATACAAAACTACCAACAGTAATAGTATAAAAGTACTTTTCGTATGTAAAACTGCCTCTATCCTCCTTCTAAAAGTTGGTATATATCTTGATATAAATACGATTATATCAACAGACAACCCCAACCGTATTATTCCAGCCTAGTATCAGCGAAGCGTACATCTCTCTAGATTTAATCAATACTCGACAACACCAGACAGAGTCGTACTTCTACCGCCCGACGTATTAAAAGTTCTGATAAAATGAATCTACTGTATTTAAATTTTACATTTTCTTTCGACTTAATTTAATTAACACTTGTTTAAACGCTCTGCTTTCTGAACAAATATTTATTTTAATATAAAGCTACGATCGTTTTTTGTGTGTGCTGTTTATAAATACTGTAATGACGCTTTTTTTTTGAAGTGATAATTTCTATCGGCCCGTTTGGGCACTTTCGCTTGACTATGTTTCTGAAATCTCTCGTCATGCAAACCTTTTGCGTAGACACAAGTTAGAGCGTGAGGACGGAATAGGCGATGCAAAGTATATTATAGACAAGTAAGCGCGTGGAGAGGGAATAGACGATACGTAGTAGGCTTATATAATAATACGTTATTGTAATATTAAGATATTATAGTAAGTATGCGAAAAATAGTGACCATTATAATGTAAGCATTATTTATTTAGTGACTAATAATTTTGAGTGAAGTATTAGAGTATGCACTCTACATAGAATTCTAAGAATAATTCAATATGTAAGGGATAATTATAATAACTATTATATTTGTGCGTTTTAAGTTTCGTAAAGAAGATTGATTATTGTCTAACTAAAGTAAGTTTAGACCAAATTTTACATTTTGTAAAATTGGACAAAGTAATATTTTACATTGTTTTATTTTACTGTAACTTATTATTACTTACTTAAATATGAAATTTAGCTTCATATTACAACAATGCAGGTCATACACGTTAATGGAGTGTCTATTCCTCACAGAGTAGTTTCTTCTATGTTAGATGGCCAATGCTTATTCTACTCGTTGGCTTTAATTGTACATGACACGATTCACTAGGGTTTGAGGTGAGGACCAGAGTTGTTAGCCATGTTTCAAACAATTGGCGCAGGTTCAAACCATATACTTTAAAAGTAACAGGAGATATTTATTCAACAAAAAAAAAATATATATCGCGGATATGAGCAAACCGGTAACTTTTGGAACCTCCTGTGAAATTCAAGCAGCATCCGAAATATTTTTTATGAATTTCAGGTGAACAGAGTAGTTATTTGTTGTGAGAGAGTTTTGGCGAACCGATTGAGGGAGTAGGGAGGCTAAGGTTTACTGGGAAACTGATGAGAGGCCACTTTGATTTTCTCATTCCTTTCACACCTTTACCTGACAACTCAATGGATATTAGTGTGGAGGAAATACAGTCAGCTTCCCAATCCCAGGTTTTAGACGATGGTCTCCAAATTTCTCATCTTCCAACCCTATCAGAACAGTGTACATCATCTGATGCAGTTCGGTCGCATCCAGAACAAATACCAAAAAATAAGGAAAAAAAGACTAAAGCGTTTTTCTAATACAAATTGCGTAAAAGCATATAGGCAAGCAGTAAAAAAACATTGTCTCAAAATACACACAGAATCAGCTAAAATACTTTAAGATGTAACATTTTATGTAGGTAACCATATGGTAACCATATTGCAATAGCGAACATTGTCCTGTCAGATAATAGTACAAGTAAGCGCGTGAAGAGGGAATAGACGGTACATAATATATTATAATATTATAATTATTATATTATAATTTATTATAATAATTATCCCTTGCATATTGAATTATTCTTAAAATTCTATGACAGTGCATACACTAATACCTCACTCAAAATCTGTAGTCACTAAATAAATACGGTACTGCTTACATTATAAAGATTACTATCTTTGGCATACTTATTATAATTATAATATTATTACATAATAATATTATAATTATGATAATATTACTATATTCTAATATTATAAAATTATTATATTATAATTATGTAATTTCAATATATGATAACATATATGTTTGGACATTATATTGACTTGTGTAATTTGTTGACCTTTATTCTTCTCTAATATTAAGTACCAGGAGACCGAGCTAAAGCTCGATTATAATCAGGGCTATGATTTTAATAATAAATATTGGATTATTGAGTTTTGAGGTTAGGCCTATAACATTAAACAACTAAATAAAGGGTATATACAACATTAGGCTTACCTGTAATAAAAATACAGTTTAAAGGATTAACCATAATCTCAACGCTATGCCTCAGAAATAAGTCAGGCCTAAATTAAAGTTTAATATTTCAATATCGATTTAGGCCTAGGGCCTAGTTCGCTCACGTCAATAACTATTATTGCAAATTTCCGTGAACATCGTTTAGGTTAGGCCTATAACATTAAACAACTAAATAAAGGGTATGTTTATTTAGCAGAAGTATTCGTTGCCATGGTAACTATAAATAGATACAACATTAGGCTTACCTCTAATAAAATACAGTTTAAAAGAAAACAGATGATTATTGTAATGGCATTGAAAACATTTGCATCAGCTGTGCTTCGTTTAAAAGAAAATAGATGATTATTGTAATGACATTGAAAACATTTGCATCAGCTGTGCTTTGTATTGTTTAAAATGGACAAATTTCACTTTTTAATTTAATAAAAAGACGTAGAAAACGAATTTTCCCAGACTGGTGACCATTTCCAATCGATTTCTCGTGGCCAAAAGCCCCATATAAAATCAAAAAATCAAAAATCCTTAGATGGAGATTCCAGATCCATTTAGCAGACAGACAATTATCTCTCGCTTTAGAAGATAAGATACTGATAAAAATATAAATCGGTCATAGAAGTTATCACTTCCAACGTGTGGTCTTAAGCACACCCTATGTTTTTTTTTACATGATAATGAGGCAAAGTAAATAGGGATGACCCTGGATGCAAAACTTCGTTTTAAAGCACATGCGAAAAAGAAAGTTGAACAACTGGCTTCTTGGAAGGAACTCCAAATTTTTGTAGTAATCAGTCTGATTTTATTAAAGACAACACGATCAAATAAAACTGTAACCATTGCCTCTATGGAATGGTAGACTGTTACTAGGCAACCTTGGAGAGCATAGAGAAGGTTAAAGTTAGTAGTATTAAAGAACCTTATAAAAAGTTCATTAATAGAACTTATAGTAGAAGCCCCAATAAAGTTCTGATCACCCTTAGTCATGCAAGAAAGAGTTGCATGTTTTTGCTACAATTCTTTTTATGTGATCTACCAAGACTGATTTTGTGTCTAGGATAGCAAGTAAATATTTAATCGTTTCGGAACAGGTAACACTTTGTATATCTTGGGCATATACAGGCCAACTGTCTGAAATTTCCTGGTAAAGAAAACCAGCTATATATTTCTTTATTTTACAGCCACATCCATTTGCTCACACTTGCTATGGAATCATTAAAAGCTAAAAAAAGACGAGACAACGTTGTACGGGACACTAAATTTACTATCAATTAAATGTGTATCAACAGACGAGACACTGAGTAGCGTGGTACCAGATTCTGTGTCTCTCCCGCGAGAAGCTGTGACACTGGACAGTGTACGGGATTCCGCAAGGGCATTCATTTGAATTGTGATTACAGACGAGACACTGAGTAGCGCGCTACCAGATTCTGTGTCTCTCCCGCGAGAAGCTGGGATACCGGACAGTGTACGGGATTCCGCAAGGGCAATTATTAGAATTGTGACTATAGGTGAGACACTAGCAGCGCGAAACCATTTAAAAACTAGTAAATTGTTTACGTGTGAAAGCTGATTTACTTGGCGTTTTATAAAATTGTTCAAGTATAACGTATTTATTTTAATTAGGCCTATCATTTATATTTTTACAAATTTACAACAATAATTAATTATTGATTGGTATCAACGCCTATACAAGCGAGTGTACGTCCGTATAATATTTGCTTTGAGGTTATAAACTGCAAATAAATACAACATTTTATCATCAATATATTTCTTTACACACATTTTAGAAGAGATACCTATTTGTTTAACTTTGGAATCATACATTTTCGTATAACATATAAACAAATTTGATTATTAATTTCTTCACTATAATATTAAAAACTTCTAAATCATTTGATCTATCAATCTAGATTTGAAAATCTAGATCTAGATTTCTATTAACTTGAAAAGATTTTTTGTAATCCGAGAGAGATCTCGAGTTTTACTGGACCGATTTAGGCCTACACGCAATTATTGCCAAATTAAAGGTAATTGTCTGTATATTTGCCCATTTTGCTTGGATTTCAGTTATTACCCCACTAAATTTTCTAAAATCGGAAATTAAAATATCTTATGGCAATTTAACATGGCGGAAAATTTTAAGCCTATTCCGAGTGATATCTGGAGTTCTATTGGATCGATTGACATGCGGTTTGTGTTAAATGAAAAGTAATTAACTTTACATTTACCCATTTGCCTTAAAATTTACTATTCCTTCAATTAATATTTAAAAAATGGAACTTAAAATATTTTCTATTCATTAACGTTAATAGCACAGATCAGCTAATTATAACAGCACATGTTTTACTATCATCTGGAGTTCTATTGGACAGATAGAATAGCACAGATCAGCTGATTAGAACAGCACATATTTTATTATCATAACGTGGTTTGTTAATGTTGTAATTTACTTTATTGAAGTAGGTTATGTTTAATTTTGCTGTTGCCGTAATGAAATGGGATAACTATCCTTAAAATTAAATAATCATTAAAATGGGATAGCTACCCATATAGAATTGCATTACCATTAAAGACCCATAAGTTGTATACGCGCTCTACCACCCCTGCCCTGATCATAAGAATCTTATTTTAAACACAAGTCACTTCAAAATTATTTTTTCAATACACTCTGTAAATTGTGTTTGTTAATTTAATCTAAGTGTTTATTTATATACTAAAATCAAGCAATAGCGAAGCATTGCCGGGTCCCCAAGTATGAAATAAAAAGCAATTAAAATATAGTGTTTTTATCTTTTTTTAAATATTTAATAACGTATGAAAATATTTTTTTTTTTAACAAATAGGCCTACAGTTTTATAATCCTTACTATTGTACACATTTACCGAGTTTAAAAATCCCCGTCAGCATAATTAGGTAGGCCTAAATAAGTAGGCCTTAATGTTGTTTTTAAATAGTTCGTTTTTTAAATGATGTATTTCTGATGTGTAACTTATCTAATTTCAGCCTGTGATTTTTCACGGGAGCTTACTAGTTTAATAACAAAATGTCAGTAGACAATTTTGAAACTGAGTCATTTGTAGAAATTATTTGCAATCAACCTTGTTTGCGGGACGTAACAAGCAATGATTATTCTAATAAAACAGAGTAAAAATTAAATAGAATACTGACAGGAACTATGAACATTCTCAATCTTCCGAAAATAAATAGAAAGTGGCTGTGACGTCAAAAACACCGGTGTCTCTGCAGTGTCTGTGCTGGCTACCGATCATGAACACCGACCGCTACCAGTACACCGGTGTCTCGTCTGTTGTTAGCCTAAGCGAATTCTGAACCATGTAGGAAACAGTTTCTGTTAATGTTTCTGTTTATGACTCGTACCTTGGGTATAAACTCATCAATCATTTAGACTTAATAGACGACCGTCGACGACCATGGGCCATAATAGGGGTAAGAGAATAAATCCTTGTAAAAACATTACAAAACCTCAAAATCTAATTTCAGTACTTTTCTGTACTAAAATTTCTATTCAATTTTCTAGCTTTGATCTAGAGATAGTTTGCTCTACACATCGTTTGATTTTCTGTTATAGAGTTGGCGGATTTTTATTATTAAACTCCCCTTCGATGTCAATAAAAACTCCCATTAAAGTTCTTTCATCACTTTTCCCACCTTTTCTACCAGTTGGTGGAGTGATGTTACAATAGATAGGCAAGGCATGCCTGTTTGTTTTTTATACATTGTATTTTCAGCCACTCTATTTCTATTATGCGTTCGTTTAACAGTGTCTTAAACGTTTTAAGTAACATAGAAGATGGACTAATACAGATGTCGGCGTGAAACCTGGCACTTGGCCTCTCCCTAGCGTGATGGGCCGGGGGTGTGAGGGTGTCAGGAAAGGGCGTAAGTGGAGGAAAAAAACATTTTCCCACACCGCTTTCTAATGTGATTCATCCTTCAAACGAACAATTGGATGTTTATCTCACCCTTAAAACACGTTCACTGCTACGCAAATTTTGTATTTCCTATGCTAGGAGCTGACATTTTATTTTTTACTAGTGGACCCGGCAATGCTTCGCTATTGCTTTATTTAATTTTAAGGGTAGTTATCAAATTTCATTCTTTTGACTTAAGTTATTGAATTGCAAATGGTGTTTATGTCAACAATTTATATAAACAATTTATATAAACAATATTTTAAACAGCATATATGTAAGTAAATAGATATGTAACAACCGATGTTTGAATTGAATTACAATACAGTAAGCACTTTTCGTTGATTTTTGTTTGTGTTGTTTGGCAATCTAACCTAAAAAAGCTGTTTTGGTTTTTGAAGAATAATAACCCGATTATAAATTAGAGAAATTGGTTGCAAATAAAAGTGTTTTGGTTCATTGTAGGCCTAACCTAAAATTATGTTCAGTTTTTGATCCATAACAGTTGTTTTATTTATAATAATATGTAACAACCGATGTTTAAATTGAATTATAATATAATAGGCCTAAGCATGTTTTATTGATTTTTGTTTGTGTTTGCTTTTAATTTGTCAATCTAATCTAAAAAGCTATTGGTTTTGAAGAATAATAAACTGATTATAAATTTGCTAAAGTTGCTATGGTAATGAATGTAAACAAACATGTGTTACTAAGCATTTTATACGAACAGCTGTTTTTGAGCGCTATGGTCTTGAGTCCATACAAAAGAGGCTGTTTAGTTTTTTCCAAATTTGAAACTTTTTCGGGAAACTTTTCAAATTTTTCTTTATATAAAAACCTAGTTCGGACTATTACGAACATTTTAAAACAAAAAATTGCCAAATTGGTCCAGCAGTTCTCAATTGATGCGATTTCAAAGAAACAGCAATTCATTTTTATTATATAGATATTCATAGAATAAATAAGTAGAAATTACTTAATTTTTTTATTTTTGAACCTTTCTACGTAATAATTACTAATATTTTAAAGCGGACATACATGTACGTCCATAGCACATTGCCTGAAAATTCTCTGTGTATTGAAAATACTCCCAACACGGGGGTTGGCATGCGAAGCACGCAATGCACTGTGTATTGAAAATACTCCCAACACGGGTATTGGCGTGCGAAGCACGCAATGCTTTGTGTATTGAAAATACTCCCAATACCGGGGTTGACGTGCGAAGCACGCAATGCACTGTGTATTGAAAATACTCCAAACACGGGGGTGGGCGTTCGAAGCACGCAATGCAGTGTGTATAGAAAATTCTCCCAATATGGGAGTTGGAGTACGAAGCAAGCAATGCACTGGGCGTCGGCCGCTTCTCTTAGTGTTCAGTGGCAAGCTCACATGTGCGTCCTTTGCAGTGAACGTGTTAAATAGAGATGGACCAGGTACTGATGTTTTCAGTCAGGTTAGTAGCGGTTTGCTCAAATGCCAGCATTTGCACCGGTGTCTATACATCTAAATTATTTTAAGTTATTGTAAATTCATTTGACTGGTTTAGGTGTGTAAACTATTTCACTAGTCTCCGTGTGTTCTAGAACAAGGCATGTTCTGATTTTGATTAGCCCCATAACAGTTTGTCTCCGTTGCTCTGAAGAAGGGCAGGAAATATTATATACGGTCCTGCACCGTTGAATGGGTCAGAACACTTTATCGTCCATTTGACCCTGCTTCCAGTCAGGAGATGTTCTTTGCCATCTCCGAGCTTATTTTTCTTGCCATTTGCAAATCGTTTTCTTTCCCAAATTCGGAAGATCCTAGGAAATGGGATTTTGATAGATGTATTAAGCATTGGGTTAAGTATTACGAATAGATACATCCGAGGAACGTGAGTTTGACTAGTGCGTCAAGGATTCCGTATTGACAATATTTAGCAATGAAATAGATAAAAGCATTTATAATAATCAATAATGAATGGTATACCGTTGTCTATGATGAGATCATACATAACAGTACAAATACTGAGATGGAGCATGTCAGTTTTAAATTTTTTTGAGATACAGATCCCAATAAAATATATCTCATAAAAACTAAGACATCCTAACATGTGCCCAAAATTAGTAATAATTAAAATTTATTGTAGATTTTCTTTGTAAAAGCAATTCATAATAAATTACGAAGCTCAGATTAGATGGCCACGATTTTATCATTGTTATTTGTGAATAGAATCCTGGTTTGTGGCGTTATTTTTACCGGCTTCCAAACAGTTTTGTGGCATCGACTAAGAGTTCCAAGTGTTGATGTAATCTAGACAGGATTTAGAATAATAACTTTTGTATTACATTATTTTAAATTGTATTTACCAGGAAAGCTTTTAATGATAATTAACACTCTCTAAACTAAAACATAAGAGATATTTAAACATTTCTATACTTTAAACTGTTGTACCATGACTACTGATTTTAACTGTATGCTATAACTTTAAATATTTAATACTATCATTCCTATTTTATCTTGATATAAATTGTATGTAGATTTTATTTACGACTATCACCACTACTCTGTATTATACAGAGTGTCAAGTAAGTCCTGATGCACCTCGATATAATTTTAATGGATTGATATATCAACATAAACCCTCTACATAACTATTGTAACACTTTCTCTGGTGTTTAAGAGGGTTATCATTGTTGCCCCGCCCCCCTTTTGAAAGAGGGAGCAACTTTAATACTTTTAATGGCAAATATCTTATAACATATTATTGGAAAACCCTTTAAAAAGCATACATTTCTGTTGTAAGAAAATACAAATCAGATAACGCACTCGTTATCTAGGTTAAACAAATTTATTTGATTAACTTTATATTTTTTAATAGACGGAAAGAGATATAATATGCAAAATCTAATCTAGGGACTATTCACCATCAGGTGGGACCATAGAAAATGTATTTCCAAATTGCAAACCCCCCCCCCCCCCCCCCCCCCCAAACAACCCAAACTCAAAAATGTGTAAGGGACACATATAACTTGTGACATATCAAAATTGATGTCCTTTTAAAAAAATATGAATTTCTGTGATAATAAATCGTGCAAGAAAAATTGGCTAAAGGCTATTCGTTTGATACATCATAAATGTTATTTTGTAAATTAATTTCTAGAATTTTATAAAGATAGGTTATTAAAATATAGTGAAGGAATGCATTAACTGGTTTTTATTTTCTTACCACAGAAATTCATGGTTTTAATCAATTTAATGGGTATTAATTTGATGTATCACAAGCCATATGCGTCCATTGCAAATTGTTGGGTTAGGGGTGGTACATGGGGGCCCATATGATATTTTCTATGGGGGGGGGCTAGACCGGGGTATGGGGATTAACACTTTTCCTGCCAAGGACGCACATGTGAGCTTGACACTGAGCACCATGAGAAACGGCCGACGCACAGTGCATTGCACGCCAACCCCCGTATTGGGAGTATTTCAATACACAGTGCATTGCGTGCTACGCACGCCAACTTCTCGTCTTGGGAGTATTTTCAATACACAGTGCATTGCAGCTCATGCTTGAACTCTTGTAAAAAATGAAATAAGTATATGTGAAATCAAACGACACATAACATTTAAAACATATTTCAGTGCTAATCTCTTTAAAGAAAAATACCTGACTATAAATTAATAATATAGGCCTACATATTTTCCTTTTCCTGGTAGCTAGGGGGGGGAGGGTCGTGGCCCCCCTTTGACCATAGGGTGGTATGAGAGGAAGAGGGGGGGTTCTATATTTCCCCCTGACGGTGAATAATAGTCCCTAGAACAGATTTTGCATATCTGTTTCCGTCTTTTAAATAGTATAAAGTTAAAAAATAAAATTTTTGATCGCAGGGAACGAGTGCGTTAGCTGATTTTATTTTCTTACCACAGAAATTCATTGTTTTTAAAGGGTTTTCCAATAATATGTGTTAAGACATGGGTTGCCATTTAAAAAATTAAAGTTGCTCCCTCTTTCAAAAAGGGGGTAACATTTTTAACCCTCTTAAACACCAGAGACAGTAAAGGTTTTACGTTGATACATTGATCCATTACACGACTAGTTTTACACTCTGTATTATAATGAGAGATACATTAAACTTCTCTACGGTTCAAGTCACTTTATATATTTTAATAAACAGGATCTCAAGCAATCACTTATTTGATTTATTCTCAGGTCAATCTGATTTAAAATTTATAATCCCTTTACTTTCTCACTATAGGCCTACTATAGTATAGAGAAAGTATAGTAATCGCAAAAAAAATCGATGTTGAGATTTTTGTGGAAATATCCGTTTTGGGACCCCCTGAATCCAAAAAAGTGTTTTTTTTTACAAACTGTCTGTATGTCTGTATGCATACAAAACTAGTGAAAAAACTATTCGATCGATTTCAAACAAATTTTCACCAAACATGTCAATTAAGCTTGCATAGATGCACGAAAAACGGTTTTGAACACTTTTGAAAAACAACCCCCTATTGGGCCAAAAAACCACAAAAAATCTGTTATTTTTTAATAAAAAAATGGCTCTAATGATTTTGATAAAATTTTGCTTATTTGGAGCCTTTAATGTACCCTACCATATGCAAAAACAGCATCTTTCTAAAAATTCTCGTTTAGTTAATAATAATAATAATAACTGATTTTTGAGGGTTTTTGGTCGAAAATGGGTTGTTTTCAAAAATTTTCACAATCTTTTTTCGTGCATCCATACAGTCCTAATTGACGTGTTTGGTGCAAATTTGTTAGAAATCGATCGAATAGTTTTCTCTCTAACTAATAATAATAATATTTATTAGTTAATCTCCTACTTTAATATCACCTCTCCTACCCCTCCTACAATTATGAAGTCACAGTGAATCTGTTTATGTTTGTGAGATAGTAGGTATGTGCCAGTTTCTGGTACCGCTTATTGAAATTATGTTTACTATTGATGTTATTACGTAACCAAGCTTTATGATAAAGTACACTAATGAATATAGTTAATTGCTGAATTCTAGCAGTCAGATTGGCGTAAGAAACACATAGGTGACTTATGTAGGTATTTATTCATAGTATATCCCTTTTAAATAAAATAATTCGTGTCATTTACCCAAAACTCTTTCCTGTCCCCGGTTAAAACACCTCTCGTCATAATCAATCTTTATTTCCGTTAATATTCAATAATCTGTTGGCACTTGCTTTTACCACAGGGGTAGGTGAGCGAAGCGATCAGGCGGTGGAGTCCTTACAATAGTAATTTTGTATAATTTATTATTATTAACTAAATGAATTTGAGGGTATTTAGCTCCTACGCATAAATCAAATTGGTTTAGTAATGCAATTAACTGATGCAAGATTTAACGTTTTTAATAAATCTTCTACTTTAAACTTCTCTAAGCCGATTAAAGGCTGAGACTTTCTGATAACATAAACCAAAGTCGATTTAAAACATCATTTCAAACACGGGATTTTTGTTGTAATGTTTAACTTTGTCCAGCGTGTTTAAATCTATAAGGATACTCGTTAAAAAGATTTAGTGTTTCCGAGAAACATTTTAAATAGTTAAAGATTCAAGCAGAACAATATAAAAAAGTATAAGTAAATAATGGTTTACAAAGTTTAATTACATTTCTGCATAATTATATGTTCCAAGAATGTAAGATTAGTTTCTAGTGTAGGAGTCTAGATTTAATGAGGGAAAATTACTTCTATCCTAAATGCAATTATTAAAGTATAATTGTCTTTACCTTTTAAACCACTTTAGAAATAATTACTAAACGTGTAGTCATTATAGAATGGTTGTTTAAATTCGTTTCTACAATTTAATTAATTAATATAATTCGACCACGCAGCTGAATCGATGACGTGAGTTGAGCAAATTGCCAAAATTAAGTTTATAGGCCTATGTTTTAGGGTTTCAACCAACAATTTGTGAAATAGAGCTATTCACGACGGTGCTGAATAGCTGCAAAATGCAAAATAGCTTCGCACGCCATTCCGCATATTGGGAGTATTTTCAATACACAATGCATTGCGTGCCTCGCACGCCAACCTCACGGTAAAATCCGCCACTTGGCTTTGAACCTTGTAGTTTTACGGTGTTTTACGTTTTGATCGATTTTGGGGGAACCAAGCGAGCTATAAGTCGTGTAAAAACAAAACCTGCAGAATAACATCCTGCATTCACATTTTTAGAAAAAACTCTAAACAAAATTCATTCTCGTAAGAAAACCATATAAAACTAGTTACTTCCGGTCAAAAAACGTGCTTCCAATTGTTGGATTTTTTTGGCTAACGAATTCGTCTAAGCGACGTAGTTAACCAACATGAGTACCAAATCGGACTTAAAATGCGGCCGCTAGAGTGCGAACACATATATATATATATGATTTTTAATGACACCCAAAAACGTATTCTGGGGACCATGATCGATGCTTATTTGCTACTCCCGACCTTGGGTCTTACCGTAAGGGCCACTGCAATAGCTCATTTTTCCTATGGAAATTCGCTAATAATAATCTGTAATAGGCCACTCTGAAGGTACACAATGCTGTTTTTCATTTTCGGTTAACCTTTACTGAACGATTTTGTTCTCAAAACAGAACATTTTACTGAACTTTGCTAACCTTATAATTAATGAAATAACCTTTTAAATAATCTCCAAATTGTGAATAGTTTTCCAACATTTTACATGTTAAATTTGTGAAACATCAAATTGTTTCCAATTAAACAGTAGTCATTCTTCAACCTATTCGAAATAGCTTCTAAGAACAGATTTTGACGTTTCGTTAACAAAATTTTAAACACAGTGGAAATAAACTATAATTGTAGGTGCAGTTGAGGCGTAGGCCTACCACTAATAATATTATAGATGTTTATTTAATTTCAAATAATTTTTAAGTCGATTTCGTTCTTATAAAAATATACGATTAGGACTATTTATTGAGAAAATAAAATTCAAGTTAAAATAGATTTCGTTTAGTTGTTGTCACAACGAAAACTGCAATCAACTAATATACATTTGAAAATCTTGATTCTAATGAATTAATAATTTCCGTAACGATCCGACGAAAATGTCAGCCCCCCCTAGGGACAAGCCATTCTGTGTACTGAAGACTATTTTGTTAATTAATTATCGATTGCCTCACTTCGTCATGTTGTATGCCTACTAAAATATTTGATTTATACAATCTATACATATAATACAAATGGAATGCTGTTCGTTGGTAAGCGAATCACTTAAAAACGGCTGGACTAATTTTGATATGTTTTGTTGTAAAACGTTCGTATTAGTCCGAATTATTTTTTTATGGAATGACAAATTTGAAAAGTTTCTGGAAAATTTTATAATTCGCGAAAAACTGAACATGCTTTTTTCGATGTTATTTTTGTAACAACCATTACTAACAAAAACAGCTGTTGGGATAAAAAGCTTAGCAACACATGTTTGTTTAGGTACTTAAACCACAATTTTTTTAAACGTTGCTAGGTTGGATTTAGATATTGTTTCTACAACAGAAATGCAAGAATAATAGAAGAAAAATAGCCTAAAGTTCTAACCTATAATATTTAGTCGCAGTATGTTTAGTTGCTTGGTTATTACTAAAAATAATATGTAATAAAAAACGTATAAAAATAGTGGCCTCCGTATAATAAGTGTACTGTTTGTTTACATTCATTACCATAGCAACTTTACTTTTCAAAATTATAATCAGTTTATTATTCTTCAAAACCAACATCTTTTTTAGGTTAGATTGAAAAACTAAAATCAAACACAAACAAAAATCAACGAAAAATGCTTACTGTATTATAATTCAATTCAAACATCGGTTGTCACATAACCATATACACTTAGAGATATGCTGTTTATAATATTGTTTATATAAAATATATCTTATTTATGAATTATTACTTGTTTAACACCATGCATAACTATGAACATACATGAGTTTAAACACAATTGTATTGAAAACCAAACAAACAATCTGAATTAAACTAAAAGTCACTAAAATATCACATTTGTATCTTTATTTTCATATATAAATAATTGTATATTTAAATACCAAACAGTACCTTTTACTAATTAGGCCTATAAATTTCAAATTACAAACTCTGAACCACTTTGTTACATCCTGAATTAACCACAAAGTGACTTATATCTTTGACATTCAACATACCAACGAACAATATATTGTTTAAGCATAATTATAATAAAAACTTAACAATCTGAATGAAACTAAAAGATAATAATTGTATCTTTATTTTGATATATAATTGTATATTTAAGTACTAAACAGTATCATATAATAATCTTTATCTGTATATAAAGAACCACGGTGTTTGTCCGCGATGAACTCCAAAACTATTCAACCGATCTTAATGAATTTTTTTTTTCAAAATGTGTGCTTTACTATAACTTTAAATATAGGATAGTTTTCATCGCAATATAAGGGGTTGAAATGGTGTTGCTACCCCTATAAAATGAATACAAATCAAACCAACTTCATACAAGCTACAAACCTAAAATGATGTAATATTATTTTTAAGAGATTGCAAAACTATTTGCAATTTGATTACTTGAGTCAACGTTATGACATGGGATAACTACCCTTAAAATTAAATCAAGCAATAGCAAAGCAATGCCGGGTCCAATAGTAGGCCTATACAATAAAAGTATATATAATGCTTACCTGTCAAATTAAGGCTGTACGTAGCCACTGATAACAAAACACAAATTGCGGCTGCGTTGGCTGGCTGCCTCTGGAGCATGATTTGCATACGTCCGACGAAATTAAATCCAAAAAATGCAAAAACAAGTCACATTTCACTTTTCACAAAAAACACCAGAAGATTTTTTTAATAAACATTTCACTTTTTTAATTTGTATTGGAACTTTTTAATTACAATCCAGTAATTTAGGTTTCATTTCTTTATAAAAAATAGAATTCAAATTACTGGCTAATAATAAATAACAGAAAGCGAAAAAAAATAAATTTGAAATAGATATGGTACGGTAATTATTATTTGAAGTTGTTAATTAATTAAGTTATTAATTAAGCTTTTTTTAAATGCCTACCAACCAATAGCACATTACTAAATCAACATACATGCAGAGATAGTATTTCACCAATAACTTATAAGATAAACAAGTTTCCAGATTTAATTAAAATATCTATTATAAACAAATCAACATAATAATCAATTAATAGAAGTTAAAAATAATTTTTAGAAAACACTTTCTAACAACTTTAAATATCACTTCCATTCGTAAGCACTGGCGGTTTGCACACACTCGTTATACACACTTTCTATATAAAGGCCTGAAAGATATCGATTGAAGATTGAACACAGTTCGGCTATGAGTTGCAAAAGAGATAGACGGACGAACAGAACGGAAAAGATACACCCCTACAGAAACACAATCTTGCTCCGTACTAAATACTGTAGACAGCTGTCTCGACTCGTCGTCATGGAAACCCCCGCCAGATCGCAGCACGCAACCTATCGAACGACCCCTCCCACAATAGATTCTCTTTCCTCCCCTTTCAACCCCCCCGAATATCAACGGAAACGATTCTGACCCTCTTCTGCAATTTCCTATCCAACAAAGTCTGTATTCAACCTCCGACTATGCGACCGGAATATGGAATTAAGCCCAAAGCAAATAACTTGCGACGAGGAAACGCTTATAAATCAAACCCGCTTCCTAACTCATTTTGTAATATTTCATTTTTGTTAGGGTTTATAAAAAATGTATTGATTTTACTTCTTTAACTTTAAATAACATTATAATTAAATGAAAATTTTTGGTAATAACCTTTTTAAATATTTTAAAACATAACTATTTATTTTATTTTGAACAAGAGTTCAAGCATTGTTTATTTAAAATACTCCCAATAGGGTGGTTGGCGTGCGAAGCACGCAATAAATTATGTATTGAACACACTCCAAATATGGGGGTTGGCGTGCGAAGCACGCAATGCATCGCGTATTGCAAATACTCCCATTATGGAGGTTGGCGTGCGAAGCACGCAATACATTGTGTATTGAAAATACTCCCAATACGGGGGTTGGCGTCAAAGCACGCAATGAATTGTGTATTGAAAGTACTGGCAATTTAATTTAATTTTTAAATGATTTATTTATAGATATCGTTTCAAACATCGTATTTATGCAAAACTCTAAAACTTGTTTATGAATAAATACAAATTTGGTTTTAAATAAAATTTAATACTACACTCATAATTTACGTTCAATGATTGCTCAACTACAAAAGTACTCCCAAATCCATGTCACTTTGAACATAAATGCAAAACGTTTTCTATTCAACATTTATGTCAAATATAAAATATTTCGGGTTTATATGTTTGCATGATAACACTTTGCTAATTTCTCCCTTCACCAATCTCACAAGCAAAAAATATCAAATCGTATTTATCATAATCTCTCTCATAATTTTTCTGTACTTGTGTAAGTCATCGAACTCCTCCTAAACGGCTGGACCAATTTTGATTAACTTTTGTGTGTGTGTTTTAGTATGACGCTGGATGGATTACATTCAAATTTGAAAGGGTTTTAGAATTGGGTGGCTAACCCTATACAATAAATATAAACTAAACAAATTTTCGAAAAGCTATAAAGCTAAAATTATGTAATATGTAAAATTATATTTAAGGGATAAACAAAACTATTTGCAATTTGATTACTTAAGTCAAAGGGATGAAATGGAATAATTACCCTTAAAATTAAATAACAATCCACGCACGTTTTCTCTATTCCCCAAAACTACTTAAAAAATTTTACTAAAATTTCACAATTTACACATATTAGTACAAATATTTTTTTAGAGAACATCGCCATTACAAATAAAAAGATTTCAATGGAGTAACACATCTATACAATAGATATAAATTTTATTAAAATCTTACAAGCTATACATCCAAAATTATTTAATGCTATTCTTAATTGATATTAAAAACATATGCAATCCAATTATTTAAGCCGAAGGGATGAAATGTGACAACCACCCTTAAAATGTATTCAAGCAATAGCGAAACATTGTCATATCCACTAGTATAGTTACATATTAAAACGTTGTTTCATCAAAAGCATTTTGATTTATTACGAATATAGCGATTTATAAATAGGCTGTGTATTTTAGAGAAGGTGCTGTTTTTCGGTTTTACAATGATATCTCTTTTTAGTATTTTGCTTATAACACTTTTTGTTCTTTCTGGATAGTTGTATTTTTATTTTCTTTGTAATCGCTTATCACAGTTTGTTGTTATAGTCACATTTATGGATTCTTGTTTCTTACATAAATATGTGATATTAAATATTTGCTCTAATAAGGAATATTGTAACTGTAAAATTTGTTTACAAAAAATGAGAAGTATTTTTATTTTAAAATTTAACAGTTATGACTATACTAGACTATTATAGACATTGTAGTTATTTTAATAGTAATTTATTTAAAAAAATATTTACTATAAAGTAAATGATGTACATGAAATTATAAATACATTTTAAGTAAAGTGTTATAATATATTTGATAGGACGTTTTACAATAATATTAAAACGTGTTTAAAAGTTAAAAAAAGTATACAAAATAAGAAAGCGAAACTGTTATTATTTGTATGAAAAAGATTATATAATAATTTTACTTGTGAACTTTCAAATAGCTATCAATTTATAACTTTACTATGTACAGGGAAAAAATGTGTAAAAAGTGGTTTAATATTGCATTGTAAATTAGTGTGGAGAAATAACTAATCGTTTTTATTATGCCAATCATTACTTGGCCGTTTTTACCCAAATATCTTTACTACAGTAACTACCTATTACTTTATTTCTCATTTTCAAATTCAATTTTGGTATACCAATCAATGTTTACTACCCTGAAAAAAGAACTACTTAAAAATTCACCTTGAAAATATTTCCCAAAGTTTCGTAAAATTTACGATTATAGGTAAAATGCCTCAAAGCGAAGAAGACAAAACTCAGGAAAATACCAAAGACCCGTATTAGTATAATACTCATGTTAATGTAACCGAATTCAATACTTCAACTATATGCAAAGAATACAAATTGGATATCTTTAAATAAGTATACTAGGGAAACCTCTGCGTGCTCCGCACGACAATCCCGTTACAACCTTCTATACACATAATCATGTTATGTTTTCTTTATAATAATGAAGTAGGATTAATAATAACCCCAAAGCTAAGATGGTAAATAATGTTAAATGTTAAAATCAAATTATTTCGTATATTTTATAACAACAGCTATAATAAAGGTTAAAATAACCAGCAATGCTCAGGTATGCAGTTTAGTAAAAATATCTAAAAGGTAGAAATACAAATAATTGCTTCAAAGTTTGAAATCAGCTGTTAACAGAAATATTGGATCAAACAGCTGTTTTAACTGTTATTTTTTTCAATCGGTTGCTATGGTAATGAATGTAAATACATGTGTTTAATCATCGGTCTAAGCCTAACCTTTGATTTTTTTCCGACTATATTTACAAGTATTGAAATAAAACATGTTTTTTATCAAAATGAATTATAGCAATGTTACTCAGGTATAGTGTTACTTTTTATTAGTAAAACTTTTTTGCAATCAGTTCAGTAGTTCCAGAGATTACCCCTACATACAAACAAACAAAATTTGTTACCTCTTTAAAATATTAGTATATATAATTCTTCTTTACGTGAGTATGTCACTGAACTCCTAATAAACGGCAATAGAAATTGTATGTGTGTGTTTGAGTGGGTCCCTGAATGGTTTAGATTATGTGTTTGAGTGGGTCAATGGATGATTTAGATTGTGTGTTTGAGTGGGCCCCTGGATGGCCTAGATTCACGTTTTTAAGGAGTCGAAATGGGGTTGCTACTTCTGTACAATAAATATAAATTAAACATACTTCCTACAATATGTATACCTACAATTATGTAATATGTAATATAATTTTTAGAAATACACAAAACTATTTGCAATTTAATTACTTGAGTCAAAGGGTGAAATGGAAAAATTACCGTTAAAATTTAATAATACAATTTTACTAAAATTTCACAATTTACACACATTGGTACCAGGATTTTTTTTAGAGAATATCGTTACTACAAACAAAAATATTTAAATGTGGTAATTACCCCTATACAATACAAATAAATTGCACTTATTTCCTACAAACTATAAATCAAAAATAATTTATATAAAACAACATTTGCAATTCACCAAAGGGATGTAATGAACCATCCTTAATATTAAATTAATCAATAGCGTAGCATTGCCCGGTCCAATAGTATTCTTATAATAAACTATTTTGTTACGAAATAATGTCACAATTAATGTTTAAAATGTTTAGTTTAGTTTTTCTTGTACTTAGTTTATAAATGCCTTAGTCAATTGCCCGGATTCTTGGGGGTCTTTCCCCATATCACGCTACGCTGCGAATTGTAAATCACCCGGACAATACTCAATACATTGATCCATCGTTTAATCGAAGGTTGTCAGTGTAAATAATGGTAGGATTATAATATCGAGGCCCACAATCTATCAAGATTAGTTCGCCTGTTTAACTGCTTGTATCTTTCACCGCCCTGTTTGAACCGAATAAAGACTGCACAGTATGACGCACCACCCTCCTCCCCCCCGGGGACTCACCCCTTGCGATATCGATTTATTATGTAATGGTACTTAACGAAGGAGTGTTATCACCTCATCATATTAAACATGACAACCCCTTGCAAACGTCGCTTAGGGAAGATTCGTCAATAAACATGTTGCATACATATACTTCTGTTAGAGGTTTTCAATGAGTAAAAACAAAAAGGATCAAACTTGTACGCCACGGAAAAATATTTTAAAATAGTACATTATTTGTTGCTTTTATAATTAACTAGGGGAAACCCCTGCGTGCTCCACACATCAACCCCGTTGGAAAATTCTATACACATAATCATGTTATGTGTCTTTATAATAAAGGTGTAGGATTAATAACAATTAATTAATAATAATAATTAATTAATAACTCCAACGCTAAGATGGAAAATAATGTTAAATGTTTAAATCAAAATTATTTCGTATATTTTTATAACAGCGGTTACAATAAAGGTTAAAAGGACCAGCAAGACTCAGGCCGACACTTTAATAACAACCCAACCTAAAAGTTAGAACTACAAATAATTGCTACAAAGGGGGAAATCAGCTGTTAATGGGAATATTGGAGCAAACAGCTGTTTTATCTGTTATTTTATTCAAATGGTTGCTATGGTAATACATGTAAATACATGTGTTGGTTCATCATTCTAGGCCTAACCTAAACATTTTGTCCGGCTAAATTTACAAATATTGAAATAAAAATGTTTTTATCAAAATACATAATAGCCTATGTTACTCAGGGATAGTGTAGCTTTTTACTAGTAACACTATTTTTTTTTAATTGGTTCATTACTTCCTTAGATTACCAACTGCATACAAACAAACAAAATTTCAGTATGCATTACTTTCAAACATAAATATAAATCAACATTACTAAACATTAAACAAAATTATTTAAAGCGTAATGTTTAAATTTAAACATTTAAAGCGTAATAGAATTACTATTGTTTAATAATATACTATTCAAATACAAGATATCTGGTTATAAGTGTTAAAAACTTATGGAAATTATTCTATGGATAATATAAAGAGAAAATCAAAGTTACGTTTTTTTCTGAAAACGCTTCGTTTTCCAGATATCCGCCATTTGGTTTGTTTTACAAAATAATTCATATCTAAAGACCGTTTAACCTAAAAATTATCTATTTTTTAAAAAATAAGCGTACAAATCTAATAATACTTTATAAAATGGCGGCAGTTTGAAAATATCAAAACAGAAATACTAAAAAACAGTACATTTTAACGAAAAAGTTCTGCGTACTTTTTTATAGCCCTTTTAATTAACTATCGGATGGTGTAACTGTCAAAACAATCGGATGAAGGTTAGTAGTTAAGTTAAACATAATAACAGCATATGTACATACAATATTGCTGTGTTAACAGTTTTTTTATAGTATGACGGGTTGAACAAAACAATTATTTGACATAACCGAACTATTATAATATAGTTATTTAACCCATTCTTGTATAATGAATGATACAAATACTATACATTTTAGTATTTAGTCGCCTAGAAGGAATCAGGTGACTGTTCAATGGTTATGCTTTTTTTCACTTTTTAATCACATTGAAAGTGAAAAAGTATCCCTTGGTTAAAACATGTTTCTTGTTTTATAAATAAAGTGTAGATAATAATCATTATATTAATACTTGAACATCGAACTTTGTAGTAGGTACATTGTTTTAGTACTTATTATAAAAGGAGAGGAATTAAGCTATATCATTCGATAGGTACTGTGCCATAGACGTGTAGAAAACTAAAATTATGAGTATACATTGCCGTTAAGACAATTAAAATAAAACAAACTATGCCTAACCTAAAATTTTGCACTGCTGTTATAAAATATACAAAATTATTTTGATTTGAACATTTAACATTATTTACCATCTTAGCTTTATTGTTATTATTAATTTAATTATACACCTTTATTATAAAGAAAGGATAACATGATTATGTGTATTGAAAGTTTAACGGGGTTGGTGTGCGGAACACGCATGGCTTTTACGTTGTTAAATAATACAATTCTTGGAAAAAATATGTCAATACATTTTTAGTATAACCTAAACAATTAATACTTAACTAATACATTTATATTAAAAATTATTAAAGATGTGTTTGTATTGCTTGCGTTAAGATGTTCTTTCAATGAGATTGCAAACTACTAACAAGAATATCTTACAAATTAATTACTTAAAAGGTTTTTGCATTTATATAGCCTAGATTTAAAATTTAGAAACATTTAAATAAACTCATATTTTTAAATTAAAACTGAAATAATGTAGTTCAACATTACAGATTTTCTTTTATATAGGCCCTAAACAATCGTTTAACCCTTCATACGTCGCGTCTTTAGTTGTGACACAGTAGGTCGCGGGGTGTACAAAAGACCGCAAATCGTTCTTTTAGTCTTTCCACGAATAATATCCCTGTATATTTATTTTGTATAGTATTTTTAACGTATCTACTCTTACGTGGAAAATAATACTGCAGGATTAAATTAAAAACGAATAAGTTTAATTTCATTTTCATTTTTTTATTGAACTTTGAAAATTAACTTCGTAAGTTGTTACAAAACAGTTTTTACATTTATCCATGAAAATAAAAAGAACATACATTTTATTTTGCATAAATGCAACAATACAACTTATTAGCAAAACGTAAGCATATGCAATAGATAATAGTATATGATTCTATATTTATTTACCAAATGTATGAAAAAAAGTATAAAAAAGTATGAAATTAATTCAAGCTTATCTAAGAAATAGTAGTATGCCTAAATGATATTCTATTTACAAAATAATGTTTTATTAGGCATTAAAAAAATGAATATTCATAAAAGCTTAGTTTCATAGTACCATTATTTACAAACAAAAACAAATATGAGAGTACATAAAACACATTGAAAATACTAATATAAAATAAAATTGTGTAACATTATTGAACTTGATCAACTATGCGCAGAGTAACATCTTTAGCAGTATTGCCCAATTTGTAAGGGCCTTCGGACTGCTTGCCACAATAAATTTCTAAATTCCCCGTATAATAAGTTCTTGCGTCACACAATGCATACACTTTCAGTCCATAGCGAGCAGGCTTATTAGGAATGTATTGTCTAAAACTACATCTACCACGGAAAGCTTCCAGCATCTCGTCTACAGTTACATACTCACTGAGACTAGTGTTTTTGACAACGATTGACAAATTCTTCATATAATTCCCGAATGGGAGCCAATTTATCATGTGCCTTTCTCTGTCTTCTAGTTCTTAGGTCGTCAAAACGCATAGCTCTAAGCAGAAATTTAAATCGTCTCAGAGACATTGTCGCTCGAAAATATTCAAAACCTAGCCCATCTGCAGTCCATAAATCTTCCAACATCGTATGTGAGGATTTTAGCATTCCTGCAAGGTATAACAAACCAAGGACAGCATGAATTTCATCTCTGTCCGTTGGTTTTGCATCCCTTTTGCGGGAATAGTTCTCCTTATTTTTGTCAATCCACACATTAGTATATTGGACGATTTGGTCAACTAAGCTATCTGGGAAAAATAATGTCCAGCTTACAAGAGGGGAGTTTGCAGCTGTAGCTTCTCCTTTTGGACAGGGTAGGCGGACTCCAATTCTCTCCCCACGAATTATATTATGACGGCGGGCCCTTCCACGAAGGTTTGCCATATTCATGTGTACATTCCACCTCGTTTCTAAATCTTTACCCAAAATGAAATTCTGGTTTGCTTCTACATCCATTGATATATCTTCTCTTTCAGACAGATTTTCGAGAGAAGTTTCTGAGCTAGTTTCGTGGTTACTATGCTCTACTTCATCTTCAGATTAGTCGCTTCCTTCTCTCTCGACTACGACATCCCCATCGTTTTCATCAGAGTTGATATTTGATTCGGCAAATAGTTCTCGTCTGAGAAGCTCTCTGTCCTTCTCTGCCACTCGTTCTTGTTCCCTTTCTTCCTTCTCCACACTTGCTAGCATCTTCAATAATTTTGCAGCTTCATTGGCATCCATCTTCACAAATAAAACTACAAACTCCACAAACACAAATGAAAAAACTTAAAACATAAAAGGTCGCGTGGCGCACAAATGACCGCACAAACAATAACTTTGTAGGTCGCACGGTGTACAAAAGACCGCACTACACAAACTGCGATACGTCCTGGTCAGTGGCTTTGAGCTAACTGGTTGTCGGTTGGTGAGGGGGTGGAGGGGGAAGTGGGGATGGATGCGCCAAAGGGTAGGGGTCGCACATTTGCAAACAAAACTTTTACGCAAAGAAATAGATTTCTTGCGGAGGTTTGTACACCACGCGACCTATGAAGGGTTAAAATCATGAGTATACTTTAAAAAAAAAAATCCAATTAATTAATTACGATAATAATAGATAATTATTTTCAGAATATAAGAAACTAATTTAATCATTCTTGGTAGTGATAACCAAGTAGTATTTACATTTATTTTTAAAATATTATACTTTAAAGGACCTTAATGATTTAACTCGTTTATAATTATTGTGGTGAATCTTAAATAATTTTATGTCTAACAACTTCTTTTACCAACCAATTTATTAACTCAAAAAGCGATAGAATGACTCAAAAAAGTTTCTCCTTTTATTATTTTATTATGGTAGTGGTTAGAAATTCACGTCCCACTAACGTACTAATCGAATCTTTCTGTCAAAGCAGGACCTCTACTTGATGTAGTGTATTAATGTTTATCAACATGTGTGCTTGCTGGATTTTTAGTTTAATTAATTGTATTTGTTAAAAGAAAGCTTATTAAAATAATAAACGGTACCAGGAACTGGCACATACTTTCTCACAAACATATTTAAATTATTAAACGTCACGGTGACTTGTAGGGTGGGGTAGGAGAGGTGATTTTGTATTAAAGTTGTTTTCCCATAAAAATCTATAAAATAACGGAAAAACCAACTTTTCTCAAAAACGGCTTAAACGATTTTGATTAAAATTTTACAGTTTATATTACTATAGGTCCCTAATAAACTATAAAATTTTAATCAAAATCGTTAGAGCCGTTTTTGAGAAAAGTTGATTTTTCCGTTATTTTAAGGGTTTTTATGGGAAAATTACCCTTAAAAATATAAAATTCACAAAAATGAAAAAAAGCCTGGAGATACCGTAGATTAGTACCTCCATACCAAATTTCATCAAAATCGGACGACTGGTTTAGGCTCTAGGTTTGATAACATCCACACAGACACACATACAGACACACACACAGACATCACTCCGAAAACCACTTTTTTAGGTTCAGGGTTACCCAAAACGGATATTTCCACCAAAAACTCAAACTCGAAAATTTTGACGAATACAATACTTTCTCCATATACTATGTATAGGGGGAGAAAGTAAAAATAGCTGCAGATAAATTTATTAAACCTACCAAACATTACTGTTATTTTTTAACAACAAAAATTGCTTCTAAAAAAGGAGAATATGAAATGTTTACAACCATAAGAAACTATAAAGAACATATATTTATATAAAGATAATTGTTATGTATAACAAATTCCGGTACAAACATAATTATAACTATACTAGGGGAGACCCTTGCGTTCTCCACACGCCAACTTCCCCTATCCCCATTTGGAACCCAGTGGGGGCCCATTGGAACCTGTTGTGTAGTCAGCAAGGCTCAGATCTACACTTTAATAAAAACCTAACCTAAAAGTTAGAAGTACTAATAATTGATTAAAAGTTTAAAATAATCTTTAAATGAAAATATTAGGGCAATCAGCTGATTACTGAATGAAAATATTTAAATATAATATGTTGAATATATTTAATATATAATTAATAAATATGTTTATTCAGTAATAAATTGTTTGCTCTAATATTTCCTAATGTTTTTTGTTTGTTTCCTATTATTTTGTCAATCTAAACGGAAAATGTTGTTGGTTGTCTAATAATAAAATCATTCTAAATTTGGTTAGTTCGTTGCTATGGTAATGAACGTAAACAAACATGTTTTGCTTCACTTTGGATACGATCAGCTGTTGTATTTCTTATAGTGTGGGGAGTGAACCCAAGAATGTTTACTACTTTTATTCTTTAACATCACAATTTTGCCAAATCCGTTCTTATTGGGTGTCCACGTTGAGAAAAGAGAAACTATGCCAAATTTTAAGTTTGGGCTTATAGTTCGTAGATCTTTTGATGAGTCAGTCAGTCAGTAGTATTTCGCTTTTATATATTATATGGATAAATACAATAATTATAATATATATTACGTACATTTTGTATCATTATTTTGAATATAGAAGTTTATTTCATAATAGCCTATCTATTTCATTTACTTTGTTTAAAATTAAGTAGGCACTTACTCTGTAAACAATTTCTGTTATATGGTTATGTTGAAGAAAGTTATTAAATTTGTAATTTGGTTTTAAGATTTGCTTTCTAATATGCCTCGTTGAACAATACTAACAACTCAATATTTTGCAGGACAGTACATCTAAAGTTGGGTTCACCCTCGTACGACTGCAGTCTCTGATTCACCCTAAGGAATATTACATCAATCACCAGTGGTTTGAGATCACCCCTTCGAGCACAATGGTAGGTTTCTACAGTATGTGATCATCTTTGAATAGCCCAGTAATTCATGATTTTTATTCTACTCATATTTCAAAGGACAATAAATATTAACAAGACAATTTAAAAACAGAAACAAAGTTATTTGTTTACCTTACACAAATTAAAAAACTTTGACGAAAAAATAGTGATTTGTGTTTTTTTTTTTTTTTTTGCGATCGAAGTTAACATGACAGTTTAGAAGATTAAGTCAAAGAAATGCAATTGAATTAAAATTTAGTAAGACAATTAGAATAAACTATGTTTTCAACTTTCAAACGCCTACAATATGGAATACTTTTTTAGTTTTCACGAACGACAAAAAATACTTGAATTTTTATAATGTACTAGGGAAACACGCACGCCAACCCCCATTAAACTTCTATACACATAATCATGTTATGTTTGTTTTATAATAAGGGCGTAGGATTAATTATAACACCAAAGCAAGATGGTAAATAATGTTAAATGTTCAAATCAAATTATTTCTTATATTTTATAACAGCAGTTATAATAAAGGTTAAAAGAACCAGCAAGGCTCAGTTCTACACTTTAATACAAATCTAACCTAAAAGTAGACACGCAAATAATCGCTTTAATGTTTGAAATCAGCTGTTGAAATATTGGGGCAAACATCTGCTTTATCTGTTATTTTATTCAGTTGGTTGCTATGATAATATATGTAAGAGCATGTGTTGGTGCATCAGTTTAGGACTAACTTAAGATTTTTTCTGACTAATTTACAAATATTGAAATAAAAATGTTTGTATCAAAATGAATTATAGAATATGTTACTCAGGGGTAGGGTAGCTTTTTATTAGTAAAACTATTTTTTCAATCGGTTCACTAGTTCCAGAGATTACCCCCTACATACAAACAAACAAACAAACAAATTTCTCTTCTGTATAATATTAGTACAGATGATTCAGCTAAGTGTATATAAGTTTTATTCCTAGAAAACTAATATGTTTGCAAAAATATCGAGCATTACGATTTTTTTTTAAATGAATCAAATATGTGGTGAAATTCAAAAAGGTAATTATTAAATTAATTGTTACTTTGTTTTGGAAATTTATATGGTAAATAAATATTAATATAACTAAATAAAAATCACTGATTAAAGCACAAATTAGTAATAATATGAAACAGATTATTTGAAATTTAACAATTGTTTATTTAATATTAATGAAGTTCACAATTAAATGTTCTCTGTAAAATAGAAAAATAAATTTATATTAATATAAAGATACCAACAATAAACTAAAGATGGATAAACTAAACAAAAAATAAATAAATAAATCAAAATCTGTTTATACAGTGCCATAAACTTATACACGTTAAACTTATAACACCATTTTGAATCAAGGTTTAAAAACAGTTAGTAAAGATGGTCAAGAATATAAACACCAATTATTGCATTTATATTTATAAAAGTAGGGCAGTCTATCTGTTGTGGTTTCATATAACTATTTTATTGCACAAGTAAGAGATTAACAGATTTAATACAACACAATATTTACTTCAGATATTCAAAACCAGCTGTTAAAATTAGCCTAAAATAGCATATCTGTTGTTTTATTGTTCTGTTAATTAGAAATAAAATATTGTTTTACAGAACAGAGGTCTATTGTTTTTTATCAAACGACAATACTGTATATTATAGAACGTGTTTCTAGTATAGATTCAAAATAATCGTTAAATAATCTAATTTAAAAACCACACACCACAAAACCAATAACCTTACATAACACTTTGAGAAAATTTAGGACTTTGTACAGAACATAGAATGTTAACCTATAAATCAAATAAATAATTGTGGCTCGTGCTATTAGGAAATAGATTAGGATTTATTTAGTGTAACCTAAATTTTGTATCATAATTAAAAGTTAGAAGTGTATTGTGCGTTATTACGTGTATATTACAAGCTACTATTAAAATGGAGTAAAATAAATAAGCTATCAAATGTCAGTTTACTAACCGAAAATGTACATTATAGTTTGGTTATTCGTTTTATTTACATTTCACAATACAGACAATCTTGAACGATCAGTAACGCCCTCTGCTAAATATGAACAGAACTACTAACAAATATTTGCCACGCGCTTAGAAACAGCCTTATCTATTTCTTCTATCTTGAACTAAGCCTATCAAATATTTCGCAATGCCATCCCCTCCAACGAAGAGTCATCTGTTTCAGTCAGTGCTTGTACTCGGTGTAGGTATTTGAGGTTATGTTTGTTGAGTGTATTTTGTAACCAAATTAGTGTTAATATTGTGTTATTGTACGAAGTGCTGTGTTTAGTTTAGTGATTATTTTAAAGAACTAACTTCAAACAACAAGTAAGTTGACAAGTTGACCTTATTTGTTTTTATTCAACTAGTTTTAACCTAAAATGATTTTTATAGTTTTGTATTATTAGATTACACGATATACGTTACAATTATTTTTAAAAGCCACTTCAGACATAACCTATATAAAGAAAACAAAAATAAGGTACATATAAATAAATGCCTATTCGACTTTTCAAAATAAACCTAAGGTAGATTTACGAGTGTATACGTTTAACCACTGTAGTCTGCGACAGAATATTTGTATTGCAATTACGCATTCTTTCCAATAGCTGTTTTAATCATATACCGTGATGTGTGATTTAAACATTAGTTGACAGACGTAAGTTTACTACATGCCTTCCTGCTGATATCACATTAGTATTTATATTTTATCATTTACAGTCTACCGTAGAGGGAACATTTAGGTTTTGCTGTTTTGTTACACGTATCCTGATATAGGTACGAAACAACACAAGTTGGGTTTTGTGATACAAATTTACAAAAAAAGAGACTCTTAGTTGTTTCAGTAAACACATTGCAATAGGAGAGTAACAATGTTATTTTACAAACACTTATATCTTAACAAATTTGGTTTCAATTTATTTATTTTTTAAACGTTTTCCTTTGATACGCCTAGTCTCCTTTATTTTCACATTAAGGGTCTGCTCCAGTAAACGAGAAAGCAACAGGAAACGCACTTCCGGTATCACTGTTCCCTATCTAAACAGTGCAATTTCTTGCAGCTGAACGCTTTGACATTGCCTCATTTCAAACCATTTTATAAGTCTATCTTTTGTAATTGAGTGTTGAAAAAAAAACTAAATATTCTTTATACAATTTCGGATCCTTCTTGCAAATTATTTTTAATTATTAATTTTTTATTGAGTTAGGAAAAAAATTCAAACTTTGTACTTACTAAATGTCAGTTGCTTGACAAATGAAAGAAATTTAAAAAAATGTAAATTGCAAGACGGATGCGTATTGTGACTGTGCTTAAAATGAGACCTTGCAAACAATTTGATGATAAAAAGTAAACGAAATAAATAGTTTGAAATTTAACATTGCTCTTATGGGATAAAAATCCATTTTATTTTTACAGACCCTTTAGCCTAAAATACATTATGTATTCTGCCTGAAGTCGTATATAAGATTTGTTGTGTTCTTACAAAAACAATTATAAATTAGGAAATACTTATCAGATTAACATGAAGTAACCTTAAAGAAGAATATAGGGTGTAATCAAAGCTAAAAAACTGGAAAATCGATTATATTGGATATATGATACTAAACACTTCTCCTAAATTGGAGGATAACCTCTCCGTCATATTGAATCTGATTCCCATAGAGCAATGCTACAGAATAAGTAATTTTTTCCTTTAATTCGTGGAATAAATTTAAAAATTTGGTTTCATTTTGAAGTACTCTCATATGCGGATGTAGATTGCCGAGTACATTTTCAAAAACCGTTTTATCGTTTTCATAAATGTCTGATATCAACAGTAAATTTTATTAATTTTTACTCAGTAGCAAAAAGAGACATTGCAAAAAATCTGAGCAATCAATACCCACAATCTATTTTACTTTAAGGAAAAAAGCTTTCGTTTTTGGACGAAAATTACTAAAAAATATGCTTAAAAGTGAAAGTATGGTTAGGTTTTTTTAACGTTGAAATCGGTTGTCAACTTTGTTGTTTTGAATATAGGGACCCGCGCCTTAACTTATCAACTTAGACGTCTAAAATAGTAAAAAAAAAAATACAAGAAAAACTCTGGTTTTTAAACTATTTATTTATTCAATATTGTATTTTTTTTTACAAAAAGTATTTTTATTTAACAGGTTTCAAACACTAAAATAGGACAACACATTGTAACAATGTATATACACACAGAATAAAATAACACAATTAAACAACAAACACTAGAGAGAAATATAAATTAAGTATGCTTTTAAAAATCTTATTTATCTACTTTGCACCAGCCTGCGAGAGAAGTTTACTGTATAAATTTAACCTGTGCTGACTGGCACGATACTCACAAGCTTGCCTGATGCTGTAGTTGTGTACATCCATATTTTGGAGATGATCACACTTGAATTAAAAAGCACTAACACCTCAAGTAGGTAAATACACGGAAGTGTAAGTACTCCGAATTTATTGAAATAGTTTTTACAAATCTTTTATATTTTTATATAGACCTGCAATAAGCATTTTTTTGCCAGGCAAACTCTCTTATCGTATTCTGAACTGAAGGGTTTCCCATAATATAATTCCATAGTTCAAATAAAGATACACTAGCCAATAATATTAGGCTGTTAAAAGTATCGATATACCAATATAACTGAGCTAATTTTGGCACTAATTACTGCTAATGTGGTCATTCCAGTTCAACTTGTCATAAATTAGAAGACCCAACAATTTTATTGATTGCACTTCTTCAAGTATACTATCACCTAGCTTGGAGCTATGCTTTCTATTAAGTGTATGCACTGTACATGGATTGATTGTATTCATCAAAATAGTGTCAAGTATCATTGACTTAATTTACACCTAAAAGCTATATTTATTTTTATTTTGAACAAGTAATATTCTACAGATTTAAAAATATTGTTAAACATTTTCAAATTTCATACAGCTTCATGGGGGAAAATGTCGTTGCAATAACAAAATTGTTTTAGGTAGAAAGATTTTTTTAGTTTCTTGAAAGTTTGAAAACTGTCAGTTAAAGGGTTTTTGAAGTAAATTTGGTTATTAAATTCATGAAATTAGATTCCTAAACTATATAAATCAACTAGCTAACCCGGCAATGCTTTGCTATTGCTTAATTTGAAACTTTGAAAGCCTGTAATTCGTATCCCTGAGGGCCGATGTAAATTATAATGGGATTCTGCTCATTGCTTGATTTACCTAACCTAAAATTATATTCAGTTTTTGATCCAAATCAGTTGTTGATCAAAATCAGCTGTTGATCAAAATCAGCTGTTTTAAGCTTTTCATACGAACAGCTGTTTCTGATAAAATCAAAAGAAATATTTCTTCTTCTTCCTTAAGATTGACCTTCCATAAGATTAACATTGAAACTTTGAGGGCCACTGGGGCGTAGCCCTAGTGTCCTAGGACTTTGGTAAATGGCCTAAAACCTTCCCAGGGTTAACCTGTGTTACTATGCAAAATTTCAAAGCAATCGGATGGACGGTTTGGTAACGCATAAAGGACAAACATACAGACAAACGTACAAACATACATTGAATTTTATATATTAAATCAATAACTCAATATTGTTTTGCGATAACATCTAACATAAACAATGGCTCCTACGAATCACTTAATTGCTAAAGTAACGTGTCTTACTTGTCTCCACGTCTTGCTGCGTTTGAAGCTCTTCTGCAAAAGGAGTTTGTGTAAGACGTGGTTTACATACGTATTCCATTCGACGCCATTGTTTGAAAATGTGAAACAAGTGAATCAACGTAAACGCATCTTTATCTCAGTAATACGATCTGGAATTGAATTACAGTTTACATGTTTTTCTTTTTTGATTGGTTCTTTGTGGAACACAAGTGGAGATTTTTAAACACGTGCATTTCTAATCGTGTGTTTTGTTTTAAGGCAAAAACGTAAATATATTGTTTTTCAATCCTAGAAATTATTTTTTCAAAAAATTTTTTATTAAATTAGAAGTAGTCTCTTTGAAAATTGTATTTTTAAAGGGACTATCTCTGCAAGAACTATAGACCAGATATTTGCACCTTTATCCAAATTCAGAAGAAATATGTACTTTCCTTCTTTATATTGTATTTTGTAAGTAAACTATAGCAATGTATCATATATATAAAAACTTTACTTAAAACTTAAAAAAGGCAAGGTGCTTTATAATAATATGCTAGTGAAGGTCAATAGCCTATATATTTTTGTCTCTTTAACTTTCCCTTACGCAGTCACTCCTAAAGGTTCAATCTTACGAATATTATTTTATTATTTTGTTTCATAAGGAAAGTGTGTTTTATTATTTTAATATCTCCTTTAAATTGGTGTGAATTCCTGTATAATATATTGTGTTCAGAATTTCAGTTAAAAGCTATTACGTAAACTTACATGATCTTAATAGCATATAAAAAACTATTATTATATTAAAACTTCCTGATTTTATTAATTAATTTAGTACGCCTGTGGATTTAATTTTACATAACAAAAATGTAAATTTTATTATTTTACGAATTTTAGAAACGTTTTTCACCGATAAAATTTTCGCAAGACACCAACTGGGATTGAAAAATTTTTGAACTAGGTTAATAGCTGATATATGTTTTATGAACGAAACTTTGGAGAAAAAATTATTAAATATGCAGTTTTTACTTATTCTCGCATTAAAATGCCGCAGTAATGAAACCTTGCGGAAATTCTATAAATTTTAGCCCTACATTTTATTACTGTTCTCTACGTTTTCGAGTTCTCTGAACACGATAAAGCGGTACAAAATTTTGTGTACGTGTGTCTATCTGTCTGTGGGCACTCATAGACGTCGTTGAGAACTTATTGTGCCAAAATCTTCGTAATTTTATTGAGACAGGAACGTGACGTGTGTGACAGAAACTACATATTTTTGAATATAAAAAAAATAATACTAGCCGAAGTCTAGAAAAAGTTTTCCGCCTTTGCATCGTGTTTTCTATTGAAAATAGTAACTCATTATACTTTGGAATCTCTTTATTTCCTAAAGCCAATAATCATTAAGTCAGAAATTTATAATTATATTCATAATTTGTACACAATAACATTTGTTCAATCATATTTTTTTTAAATAAATATACTAGTAAAAAATACAATGTTTTTAAATAACTAGAATATGGTTCTAAAGTTAGTAATTACTTTTACTATATTGTGTTGGTACTGAGAGTAAAGCCGGTATTAAGATCATGTCTAAATAAAGATAACCCGTATTTCAATAAACGAATATTGTTTGCTTCAAGTGCCAAACCATAATCACTACCAATCGCGATATTGCATTGATAAACAATAACCACAATGAGCTGCTTGTATTCAACAAAGCCGTCGGGATTACTTTATAAAGCTTTTGTTAAATGCAGATAACACAATCGTGGTTTAGCAGTTTATCGAGTCGTTATATAATGTGCAACCAGATGAATTGATTTTACTTTTTAACTAAACAATTGGAATAATAAAATATTTATGTAATACTTTAAACGTATTTTTCGTATTAGCTAATTGCAATCATCTTTTGGATTTATATATGTTATTAAATATCAATATGTGATTTGAAAAGTAATTTAAAAAAAAGACTCAAAAGAACATAAATTACGTATTCAATTTTGTAAAGCTTTAGACAAACAGTTCCCCTTCAAAGAGAATAGATTCATTGTTAGAGTATTCAGGTATATGGAAATAAATTGTCAAGCCATTTTTAAATTGTTCGTCTGTATGCAAATTTGTTTAATATTTTTTTAAATTTTCTAGAATCTTTTATAATCTGTAAAAATGTTGTAAATCTATATTATGTAAAAGCGAAATACCTCTCACTCACTCACTCACTGACCCACTCATCACGATTTCTCAAAAACTACCGAACGGATTGAAATTAAATTTGTTATGTAGCTTCCTCTAGGTCCATAGGTGCTCACTAAGAAAGGGTTTGAAAAAATTCTAAATTTTACGGGGGGTTTGGGGGGATCAAAGTTATTAAATCACGATTTCTTCAAAACTACCGAACGGATTGGAATGAAATTTGGTATGTAGCTTCCTCTAGGGCCATAGGTGCTTACTAAGAAAGGGTTTGAAAAAAATCGAAATTTTACGGGGGTATGGGGGGACCGAAGTTATTAAATTACGATTTCTTCAAAACTACCGAACGGATTTTAATGAAATTTGGTATGTAGCTTCCTCTAGGGCCATAGGTGCTCACTAACAAAGGGTATGAAAAATTTCGAAATTTTAGGAGGGGTTTGGGGGGATCAAAGTTACTAAAATCATAATTTTAGATCTTTTATTATTATGACAATAGTGCCTTTATTATTTAAGATCTATATATATAAAAGCCAAATACCACTCACTGACTGAACACTTAAAAAAAATACAATTACGTTAAACGACTGAAAATACCAACCACCACGGGCAACGCCGTACGGGTTAGCTAGTATCTATATATATACTGTAAAAGCCAAAACCCACTGACTCATTGACTCACTGACTCACTCATCACGATTTCTCAAAAACTACCGAACGGATTGGAATGAAATTTGGTATGTAGCTTCGTCTAGGGCCATAGGTGCTCACTAAGAAAGGGTTTGAAAAAATTTGAAATTTTAGGTTGGTTTGGGGATATCAAAGTTATTAAAAAATGACTTCTTCAAAACTACCGAATGGATTGGAATGAAATTTGGTAGGTAGATTCGTCTTGGGCCATAGGTGCTCACTAAGAAAGGGTTTGAAAAAATTTGAAATTTTAGGGGAGTTTGGGGGGATCAAAGTTATTAAAAAATGACTTCTTCAAAACTACCGAACGGATTGGAATGAAATTTGGTATGTAGCTTTCTCTAGGGCCATAAGTGTTCACTAAAAAAGAGTTAAAAAAATGGAAATTTTAGGGGGTTTGGGGGGATCAAATTTATTAAAAAAACGATTTCTTCAAAACTACGGAACGGATTGGCATGAAATTTGGTATGTAGCTTCCTCTAGGGCCATAGGTGCTTACTAAGAAAGGGTTTGGAGAAATTCGAAATTTTAGGGGGTTTGGGGGGATCAAAATTGTTAAATCACGATTTCTTTAAAACTACCGAACGGATTGGAATGAAATTTGGTATGTAGCTTCCTCTAGGGCCATAAGTGTTCACCAAAAAAGGGTTTTAAAAAATTTACATTTTAGGGGGGTTTGGGGGAATCAAATTTATTAAAAATCGATTTCATCAAAACTTCGGAACGGATTGGCATGAAATTTGGTATGTAGCTTCCTCTAGGGCCATAAGTGTTCACTAAAAAATTGTTTTAAAAATTTTAAAATTTTAGGGGGGGTTTGGGGGGATCAAAGTTACTAAAATCATAATTTTAGATCTTTTATTATTATGACAATAGTGATTTTATTATTTAAGATCTATATATATAAAAGCCAAATACCACTCACTGACTGAACACTTAAAAAGAATACAATTACGTTAAAAAGACTGAAAATACCAACCACCACGGGCAACGCCGTACCGGTCAGCTAGTATTATATAAATAAGAATGTACATGTTCGTTTGTTCAAAATATAAAATCTCCGAAAGTACTTCACCGATTACTTTGAAATGTGTGCACAACATAGAAGTTTATACTTAAAACCCATTCCTCTACCCACCCATTTTTAATTTTTTTAAATAAAAATGTATTACTAACCCCAGCCTGAAGGCTAAGATGATAAAATTCTATAAAATATTCAAAAACGTATTATCAGGATAACATGAGTCATCTGTTTTAAAAGGAACCAGCAT